>PJEX01000392.1:27968-42523 GCA_005350895.1 Colletotrichum tanaceti | reverse complement strand
GGGGGGGGGGCTGGCCTTACCATCACCGGTGGAAATAAACTTGTCATAAGGCCCCTGGGGACACTCCTGGTACGAGGACTTTGCGCCGATGGCCTTGGCGACCTCGGGCTTCTGCAGGTACTGGGAGTACGTCTTGGGCGGGAACTTATCGTCCTTGGCCCTGACGTCGTACACGTTGAAGGTCTTGACGGCCTCGATGGGGGCTTCCACGGCGTTGTAGCAAACGTTGTCGGCCGCCACGCAGGCCTCGTTCTGGCCCTCGACCTCGCTGCACTTGGCCAACGCCGGCTTGCAGTCCTTTTCAAACGACTTGACGATCTCGTCGTGCTTGCCCTGGTCGATGATCTTGTCGTACGTGTTGTTGAGGGCGTACTCCATGTAAGCGGGGTACTGAGCCTCTGGGAACACGCTCATAGTCAGCACCCGGCTGTGTCTCGGCCGTCGTCAATGGTTTGGGGCGAAGGGGGGGAAAGGAAGGGGAGGGAGGGGGTGGGAAGAGGGGTTTCGGCAGTGTTACCTGCGTCGATCCAGCCGTTGTTGATTCCAACGGCCACCAGCTTGATCTTTTCGCCCTTGACCGCCCCCTTGTCAATGGCCTCGTTCTGGTGCTGGAAGTAGTCGGCAAACTCCGGGGCGTAGTGACCGCCGTACGACTCGGTGAACAAGCCGAAGTCGCGGTTCTTGTAGTCGGGGAACTGGCTGTAGAAGGCCTGCATCAATCCCCAGACGTTGGGCGCGGCCTTGACCGTGCTGGTTATGTCGCTCATGCCATAGCTGAAACCAGCCCCGATCGGCTGGTCCACGTAGAGCTTTTTTGATCGGAACAGTCAGCGTGAGCAGAGCAGGTTGAGAGAGAGTGAAAGTGAGAGTGAAAGTGAAAGTGAGAGTGAGAGTGAGAGTGAGAGTGAGAGTGAGAGTGAGAGTGAGAGTGAGAGTGAGAGTGAGAGTGAGAGTGAGAGTGAGAGTGAGAGAGACACGACACTCACCATGTTTGCAAAGTTGTTCCATGAGTTGGGATTCACGACCGGCTCCGCGACGTCCCCCTTGCCGAACGTGCAGGGTCCGTTTTCCTGGAAGAGGCCGATCATGGAACTGCACCCGGGTCCGCCGTTCAGCCACAAGGCAAGGGGCGCCGTCTTGGCGTCCTTGCGCGCCTCGAAGAACCAGAAGAACATGTTCTGGTCGGTCCCTGCGTAGGTCTCTCGCGTCAACATCTTCTCGAGCTCTCTCTCACGTGTGGGACGGGTGGTGTCTCTCTCCCCGCGCGGTGACTTACCGACGTCGAAGTAGCCCGAGAACTGCTTGACCCCGGGCGTCTTCTCGCAGATGCCCGAGTCCTGGACGAACCTGGTTCTGGAGTTGGTGGCCGCGTGTTCAAAGACGGTGTAGTTGATCCCCGCCTCGGACATCTGGCTGTACGACCTGTCGACCGCATAGCTCTTGGGCGTGGCGAGCCCCGCGGCAACCGCGGCCAGGCTCAAGACGGCCGACGGGAAGAAAGAGACGCCCTTCATCGTTTGGTCTCTAAACCCTCTTAACGAGAACGAATAGAAAAAAGGTGAGAAAGATGCCGGAGTAAGAAAGAAAGGGGGTGGAAAGAAGGGGAAGACCCAGAGCGCGCCCTCACGAAAGCTGCGATACGTTGAGCGGCAGGTGAGCTGTATTTGAGCTTGAAACAAACTCGTGCTTCCAGCCCCGGTGAGGATTGCAACGCGGGGCCCTCATACATATGGGTAAAGCTGTAGTGGCCGATCCAGGTGATGAGAGCTTGAATTATAGGCCCCCCGGCGAGCCTCACTCCAAGGACTCTGTGTGAGTCGTGTCTCCCCGATCAACAGACTTCTTCTTATCCTGGTACTAGGTCAGTGCCGGGTACCGGTCAGTCATGGTGAGATGTACGGCGGCTACCGAGGTCCTGGTTATCAAAAGGGGCAGATCCGGCTTCGCGATGGTGTTTGTTTTGCAAAGAGACATTGCCTCCCGAGGTTTCCAGAGTCCGACATGTCGAGTGAATGCATCCCAGGTGCCGGGATCTTAATTACTATCCAAAAGGATCTATAGATCCAACGTTCGTGGATCATGGGTCCCACGATTCAAGGGTACCGGTTCCCTCGTGCTTAAGCATAGGGAGACCGACACTCCTTGGCTTCACCGGCGGGACCCGGGCACGCCCAGGTGGGCCAGGTCGAAGAGCCCTGAGTTTTGCGGTTGTGTTTCGTCTGTGTGTTCCGTCTGATGATTTAGAAACAAGAACAGAGTTGGGCGTTGTTTCGTTGGCGAGCCAATCAGCCTCTACTTCTCCACGATGGAGAAGACGATGTAGAGCCATGTTCACATTGAGAAGATGGGGAATCCATTCCAAAGGACCTGCCTAGCCTTACAGATCACAATTTCTTGGCTACAGTAGTACACACTGAAGCTGGACTGTCAGTCAGAGATGCCAGATGAGGTTCCGCAAAACAGCTCCGGTTGAGCGTATGGCCCCTGATGAAGATGACCGACATCTTATTCACATATTGCCCACACCTCACGAGGCAATCCGCGGCCCGTCCTCCCTTTGTAGCGCTCTGATTGGATACGCCGTCGCAAAGGAACCAAAATGACCATTGTGGTATACGAGGTAGTCGGCCACCTCGGGCAACCTTCACCGATGCAAACTGAGGGGGGAAACTCTCGCCGGCATGAAAAGATTTTGTGCAAGGTTGATTTGTAGGAAGACTTCTGCGTGTTCGCAAGCCATTGCAAAATCGGACTGCCGAGTCCCTCAAACACAGTTTCGGCATCTCGACTTCCGCTCGTTGGCGCCAGCGCCTGGCCGAATTACGTTCTGGTGCAGTGTGGCACACCTTTCTCATTGCCTTTGAAGCTTCAACACACTGAGGAGACGGTGGTAAGACGGAGTGACTGGTCTTCTAGTGTAAGGACCTAAGTGGCAGAGGTCGAGGTCCTTAATAGGTGTGTGTGTGTGTGTGTGGTGGCATTGAGGGCACAAAGTGCCATCACTGGGTTGATCTTTTGGGCGCTCTGCCTTCAATGGTCTATGGACGGGCTTGGCACACACCACCCGAGTTCCCTGACATCCAGACCGTCAAGGGCTGTAATAAAAGTATTAGGATTAATTACTATTTAGATAGGTTGTTGTGCACCCGTTGAATCGTGTCATCGTTGCCGCCGCCGCCAACTAACTGTACGTCTCGTCTTAAACCTTGGACGGCTTTTCCGGCGTCTTTTCCGGTGTCTTTTCCGGCGTCGTTTCCGGCGTCGTTTCCGGCGTCAAATGGGCCGGATCGTTCTTTGCGATGCTGTTCCTCTCGCTTTCACTGTCGGCGATCACGCCATTGTTCTCCATGTCGGTGATCTTGGCTGTGTGCTCGCCTCTCCAGTCTGCGTCGTGTTAGCCAGGCCAACATTCATACCCATTTGTATGGGGGGGGGAGTGTGTGTGTGCATATAGGAACGAACTTACGTCGTGACTTCCAGGCCGGGACCCCGGCTGCAAACATCTCATCAATCTCTTCGAGTGATTTCTTGGACATCTCTGGCATAAAGAACCAACCCCACACAAGGCCCACGGCTGAGATGGACCCGTAGATCAGACCGACTCTGGAGCCGAGGTTGGCGGGCTCCTGGAGCAGGTAGGGCAAGGTAAAGGTTGAGATGAAATTGCAGAGGTTGGCGGTCAACCAGAAGAGCATGACAGACTTGTCTCGGAGAGTGATGTGCGGAATCTCGGTCTTGGTCAGTTGCAGACTGTATTTTCCAACGTTAGCCGTGTTCAACCCCCTTGGTTTTCTTGCGAGGCGAGCCTGAAAGGGGGCCGAAGGAGGAGAAGGAGGAAGAGGAGGAGGAGGAGGAGGAGGAGAGACTTACGGGCCTCCGAAGGAAACAAAGTGGAAAATCGGGTACATCATCGTCAAGGCGACGATTCCCTTGTTGATGTCCACGGTGGGATGAGCGATGGTGCCCAGGCCGCCCATGACCATGAGAACCGCCGTCTGCATGAAGCCCATGTACAGGAAGAGTCGACGCCGGCCGGCCTTGTCAATGATGAACATGAAGGTGATCGCCGTGACGAGCAAGAGTGCCTTCTTGACCATGGTTGCCATGAAGGGGTCGATGACCTTTAGGCTCTTCAAGAAGATGGTGCCGTACAAGTTGGAGAAGGAAGAGCCAGATAGCTGAGCCATGGCGGAGGCAATCAACCCGTTGCTAGTTCGGCGCTTTTGGGGGGAAAAGGACTCATGTTAGCAAACCAAAACGAAAAAAAAAACCCGTTTCTTTCGAGTTGAAATATTCCGTGGGGACGGGGGCAGCTCACCAGGTTGGTTCCCTTGACCAAATCTTTCCACTTGCCCGTGGTTTCGCTGGTGTCGAGAGCTTCTTGGAGAAATTTTGCCTCCTTTTCGGCATCAAAATTCGGCATGGCCCCGTACAAATAGTCCATGTTCTCGACCGCCTTTGCATATTGTCCTTTTCGGAGCAGCCATCGAGGAGACTCCGGGATGAGGACCCAGAAGAACAGCGAGACGGCGGGGAAGATGAGGCCGATGCCCACCGGGATCTTCCAGCAGTTGTCGTTGGGGATCTTGCTGGTCAGGTCGGTGATGATGGACGCGATGAAGGCCGCGAACACGCCGTTGACGCCGTAGATGGCCGTCAGCGAGCCGCGGACGGCGGCGGGGGCGATCTCGGCCTGGAACATGGGTATGAGGAACGCCTCCATGCCCACGTGGAAGTTGACGATCATCCGGCCGGCGAGGAGCTGATCGTACGTCTTGGCCGTGAAGACGATGATGGTGCCCGCCACGCAGACGATGTTGGTGAGGAGGAAGACCAGCCTTCGGCCCCAGCGCTCGCCGATCTGGGCGCCGACGATCACGCCGACGGCGTAGACCAGGAGAGGGAACGAGTTCATGTAGGCCAGCTTGTTTGATGTGAAGCCAAAGGCCTTCTTTTCGGGGAGGAAGTCGCCGAATCTCTCTTCGAATGCTTTTTCGCCAAAAAAATATTGTTAGTATCAGTTGCTTGAACAACAACCGTGTACAAGAGCCTAGGGGGATGATAACTCACGTGTCATGGCCTGAATCGTATTGAGCGTCGAAGCTTCATATCCAAAGGTGAAGACGCTCATGCCAAAGACCAGGGTGACCATCAACAGGTTCGACGTGATGTGGCGCGTCAACTTGTAGTTGTGCCGGTGGAGGAAGTCGAGCATGATGGGCAGGCGTTTTTGTCGAGGAGATATGTCTAAAAGGGAAAAATCTCAAGACCAGCTATCTCCTTATTTTGTCGTGTTGGCAATCTGTCTGCCTTTTACCCTTCGTCTCGCACGAATACAACACGGTCGATTTCGCATAACAAGGCAGGGTGCCTTTCTCTTTTTATGAGTTGACGGTGCCCACGGCTTCTCCTTTTCATATATGGGGGGGGAGGCGAGAGAACGGGAGAGTCTGAACAAAAGAAGTGGTGGTGGTGGTGGTGGTGCGCCAGGGCTCACGGACAACCATAGGAAAACCCAACCCAGACCCTCAGACCTCGCACACCCATCCATTGAGCCTTTGGATGGTCTCTTGGGAGGGGGGGGGGAGGGCCGTCAACACTTCCCGAGGGATCCCGTCGGGGGCACACCGCGACCAGCCCAAAGAGCGAGCGCTCTGTCCGCCAGGTTGTTCTACAGCATCGTTTCAATCCAGGCCGTCACCCTGCTCCAAAGGCAAAAACAGACATCCCTTAATTCGAAATCGGTTCCATGAGATGGTCGGAAGGCAATGGGGCCATTTCTCAACGTCGTCGAATCAACAATGGGACGCGCCCATCATTGCACGGCGTGGACCAGAAACCACCCACTAATACTGTCTCTCGTTTTGAACCGGAGACTTGACTGGTCTCCCCCTCTCCCTTTCTTGTCACGCGGGCTTCGTGATGGTCATGGGCCAAAGGGGCCTCAATCATTCCCGGGTGATCTGCATGATTCAACTGATCACTTCCATGCAGATTCGACTTGACGGGTCCGGCCCGGATGTACTATGATCGCCACTAGGTGGTTATAACTTATCGACCCTTGCTAGATGCGCGGGGTACATTAGTACCGTCCGATCTAACTTTCCCTCTGAGTTATGCCGGGAAACTTGCATCCCTGGAAGCTCAACTGCTTCACTGCTGGCCCGACACTTACTCCCATATGCATGCCCAGCTTCAGACAATTAACGAGAACGATCTGTTCCGCCTCCGATGAAGCTTTTAAATTACAGCTGCGGTGAGACCTGGGAAGCCGGATTCGAGCTTGCTCCGACTCTCTCTCTCTCGATTCTACGGCTACATCCGTCTCCGAGCTGTTGAGCCTCCCTCCCACCCTCTGTACAAACGTTGGAAGGATCCAACGAACTCGGACAATGACGGAGCACACAGCCAACGTGGCCAAATACTCACAGAGATCATGGGATGGAATCAGCTCCATCAGGTAACACGACCGACGCAGAAGTGTTGCAACTCGCCGTCACTTCCCGTCTCGGGCCACTCTTCTCGGCCGACATCATCGAATTCTTGAGAGCTGAGCCCCTCTACCATCATCTAATTATCGCCCCATGGATAGCATCATCTGCCGATGAGCTCCGTTTCCACATCGAGTCACCCCTTTCGACACCAATGTCATCATCATCTGACACCGAACCCGCGCGTGATTGCCCATGCCTCACGTTTGACGCATCAAAAATTTCGAACAAACGGTTGTGGAAATACAATCGGCAGGCATTTATGACATGTACGGAACCGATGTTTGTGTGAATCAACATTGTGCCGGAAAAAATCTCATCCCCTCTTTCGATAGTCCATGTTGTCTGCGGCCCGCCGGACGCTAAACAGTCTCCGCCCCGGAACAAGAGGACATGCAGCAACGCTCCATCCCCCCCCCCACCCCCAGCCTCGTCTCCAGTCAGATGCTGAACCTTGGACGCCCACAGGGCATAGATCTCGGGAGTCTAACATCTTGTTTCGGCCTGCCCACTGGCTGTTTGGCTGAAAAGGGGGGCCGTAAGTTGGCTCACAAGGCGGGAGGTGACGCTTTGGCCGACGGCGAAACATCTCCTCGTTTCGGTGTCGAGGAGGGGACTACCAAGCTTCGGGCCAACAAGTGGCCGTTTTCCCCTCCCCCGTTTCTCAGTAGGTAGCTAATGGATTGTGCAGCGTGCTCCGAGAGGGAATCCGTCATGGAACGGAAACGGATGGCGGGGGGTCAACACGTAGAAGCCCCCCCCCCAGCCCCCATACTGCCTTTCCCGCCTTTTATTTTGTACACTTTGTCGGTTTTGATACTGGGGCCGATCAAAGCTGTTAAGCATCTCCTCAGACTCCTCTTGGTCTGAGGCAGGTGAAAACCACCCCTTGGCTGTTTCAATGTACCTGGGCTACAGGAACTCAATAAATGGGCTTTTTTTTCTCAGGTCGAGGCATCATGTCGAGAGCTTCCGCTTCGCATGTTGAGATCTAACTACCTAGCAGTAGTTGCTGACAGCCGTTCCAAAGAGTTCGGTATGTGGGCTATCAGCAGATACATTGCCGACGGGACCGAAAACAACACCACACACAACAGACGGATCTCGTACTCCGGAAAGGCAGAAATTGGATGGGTCTTTGCTCCAAGAGACGCCTCTATGGCGATCAGACTCGCTCTGCAGCGGGCACTAGGAATCGATCCCCCGTCTTTTCCCGCGACAGACGAAACCGCATGAAAGTGGAACACAATTCCACGAGGACGCCAAGGGTTCCTAGGCCAGTTTTGGTTTTGTTTGCAGATTTCGGCCGTCGAACGAATGATACCCCCGCGCAAAACAAGCCTGGTCGATCTCGCTCACGGCGCAAACGAGGGCTCGAATCAACAGGCTTTGACCCAGCAGGTTCAGGGGTTCCGACAGGGGTTCCGCGGAAAGTCAACAATACCAAGCTTCGGAGAACAGAGTGTAACTCGCCAGCGACGACCGTCCTCGACTGTTGCATCTTGCATCTCCAAGAACCTGAGAGCAAGTTAGCAGTCCGTCCAATGGCTTCTCATTGTACCGGTGACTTGGTCCACGAAGTCCCGTGTAGGGAACCTACTTCGGGGGGGGGTCTTCCTAGTTTCGGACTGGATTGTGGTCTGCTTGACCGATTAATAGTGTGTAACAACTTCATCATCGACTGCGTCGCCGAGGTTTTTACGTGTTCTTTCTCGGGTTGAGGTCAGCTACGAGATGACGGGTAATGATCGAGAGAACCTTGAGTCAATTCACTTCGCACTTCAGCCAAAATACCCCAAAGCTCGAATTCCTAATGAGAACCCAGGGCTGGCAAGCTCCTCAATGTCGTCACTTTTCTCTGCAAGGCGTTTTTGGGGTCTGGATGGTGATGGTCAATGAGGTGTGCCAAGAT
Source organism: Colletotrichum tanaceti (assembly GCA_005350895.1). Classification (NCBI taxonomy): domain Eukaryota; kingdom Fungi; phylum Ascomycota; class Sordariomycetes; order Glomerellales; family Glomerellaceae; genus Colletotrichum; species Colletotrichum tanaceti. The sequence goes on along the minus strand of PJEX01000392.1, from coordinate 34,120 downwards.
TATCCAGAGTGGCCGAAGGCGAATATTGACAGGCTGGGTTGAGGCTGTGTACTTTAATATCATGAGATGATGGGGGAGTTAGCAGTGATTTAATCGGATTATTCGTCCTGGCCGAGTTGGATCAAGATGCCAAGTGTGATGCCATGATGCTGTTATAAACTGAACGTTGGACGGTAAACTGCCGCCATCAGATGATGGCCACTCCAACGACTCGCCACTTCGCTTGCTCGATGGGAGGTTGTTGTAATGAAGGCTTGTCCTTTTGGTGTACAGGGCGGGAGATCAAGACTCAAAATGGAGGGACCAGAGGGGATATACCTTGTTGCGAAAGAACAGAAGAAGAAAAAGGTTGTCGCACGGTCTCTCACACCACTCCGAAGAGAGAGAGAGAGAGAGAGAGAGATGTGTTTGCCTGGTCTCATCTCATGTGTGATACGCAGAATGGCATGAGCGGCATCATTGACACCGACTCGAACTTTGACGTCATCCCTAGTAGAAGGACGGCGGCGCAGCCATTTCCGGGCCAGTCAGTCTGAGAGCTTGGCGTATTCGTGAAGCCCGGGAGTCTAGAGTGAAGCCGAGCGGGTGAGTTGATGGCATGGAGCGCCCAGCGCTTGGCCGTGATCGATGAAGTGTTCCGATTCGTCAATGTGCCATGTTTTGTTATTAATTGTGGCCCGGCGGAGCAGATGATGTTGTTGCCTCTGAGCATTGGGTTCCTCCACCCTTGCCAATGCTTGAGGCCGTTGGTGGTGAGGTTGTTGTCGCCTCCATCATTGTCTTCTCGGTGTTCGGCTTCACGGCTTTCGCCCGGGATTGCACGGATGCTCGCGCGGGAACGTTGTTGTATGAAGAGGCTCGTTGTAGACCCGAAAGCGAGATAGATGTCCGGATATTCCGTTCGGACATCCATTTCAACCTACCACTCGTATTGTGAGAGGAAGTCTTTCCCAACGCATAGGTGGGTTCGAGTGCTCGCAAGTCAAATCCGGAAGACGAAACAGACGGAGGCAATTATGGCTTTCCCTCACACCTCAAGACCGAGGTTGACGAGCACGCGCCCTTTGGAGAAACCAACGTCTCCGACTGCGAGAGAGGCAAGTCGAGAAGTTGCCGCTGCTTCCGAGGGTTCAGAAATGCAAACGCAGCTTTTCAACATGTGGTATCCAAGTGCGTGGACATGAGAGTATGTCACTTTTCTCCAGCACTACTTACCAGAGATCTGCTCTTCTCCTGCTTTCCCTGGTCTGAATACCACCTCGTCGGTTTCGCTAACAACACGACAGTCTTCTTCTTCCTTGCTCTTACCATCAAGTGCATTTCAGCCAAAAGCTCAAAACCGAATCACAACAACTACTGCCTGTTGCGGTAATTATGGCATAACGTTTGATTTCTATCTCGGAAAACCGCCTATTGCCACCGAGACATTGGAAACCTTGTTTCTAATCCAATCAGCCCTATCCTACTTGAGTTCTGCATACTCTAGAACATGTTCTTTCTTCTTCGAGTTTCATTGACCGCCTTCGTTCATGCATGAAACCGCCGATGAGAACACACAATCGGTTACCAATCATTCTGTTTTGGCACCCTGCGTCATGTGTCAATCAAGCAACACAAGACATCGACAATCAGCAGGTCTCGGCATTTCCGAGTCCTCTACTTCTCAGTTTACTATTCTTAGTGACTTCTGTGCGTGTTAGTTCTGTGATCCATGTTGATTTGGTGCGACAATGATAACATGATTGCTCGGCATGCCTCTTCCATCTGCTTACAAGGTAACAAATTACTGCATTCTTACGCTCCATTGTCAGAACGCGAACAAAAGCATGTTGGACACCATCAAGTAGGCCAAACTAAGGTTTGACGTGTTTCCGAGATGCGCGATTCCATGCGTGTCCCTGGCGGCGGCGGCAAGCACGAAGTACTGACACCACACACTGAGGGTCCCGCCCAGCACAAGGACGCCTATCACGACAGCTTCTTTCGTCTTCTTGGCCTCCGCGGCTCTCGTCTTCTCCCTTTCCGCCCTGTCGACGCTCTCTTCGTCCGCCGACTGCTTCGAGTTCGCGTCGAGGTTGCCGGCGAGGCCGAGGACGCCGCCGACGACGGCAATCCCCAAGAGCACGCCGAAGAGTATCAGGGCATCTCGCACCTCTCGCTGCTGTCGGACGTCCGTGACCCCTCGGCTGGCAAAGACCTTCTTCGCGATGCCGACGACGCCGTAGAACATGGTGATGTAAGCGAGCGAGACGCCGAAACCTCCCAAAAACAGGCCACTTGTGCCTTGTGTGGTGCTGTTTGCCTCTTTCGAGGGGTCCGTGTCTTCACCTTGTTCTTTTTCTTCTTCTTTTTCTTCTTCTTCTTCGGTCGATGGTTTCGTGTCTGTTCTCTGGAGTCCCGTGACACTGCTGGTGATACTGTCCAAAAAGCCGGTCTTCTCCGATGCCGACGCGATGGTGCTGCTTATTGATGGCGTCGATCGGGCAGATTCCGACGAAGGGCACCGGGACCCGACGTTTTCGTCCATCGTCTCGGCGGACTCTTTTGGTAATAATGTGCCCCGGTCTTCGTCCGTCTGTTCTTCCGCCGTCTTTGACTCCTCATCGCCGATGAGGCCTTTTCTCATCAGGCAAAGCGTGGGTCCGTGAATCGTCACCGCAACCAGAACCTGGCAGATGGTGATGATCTTGAGATCTCTACTCTCCATCTTGGGAACTTTGATGATTGCGCCGACCACGAGGAACACGATCCACGCCATGGCGCCGACGGAAACGAGGGTCGTATGTTTGATTTCTCGGCTCAGGTTGAGCGGGGTCTTGCCGTTCATCAGGGCAATCCAGATCCAGAATCCGATGACGTTGCTGATCCACGCGACTGTGCCATAAGGGAGGAAGAAATGGGCCAAGTCCCTGTCGATGGAGAATGGACCGCCCATCGTCACGTTGCAGCTGACATGGCCACTCCTGTCGTCCAAGCAGATGGACCGGTACTTGTCTGTGCTGCAGACGGTGAGCAATGAGCCCGAGTAGTCAATGGAAGAGCAGTCCTCCATGTTAAATCGTTTCGTGGAAATTGATGACAATAGAAAGCAAAGATGAAGAGGCTAACAACACGGCCAAGTGAAGATGCTCGGGTTTTGAGGGGGGGCAACGCGGCAACGCCCCTTCATATGTAAAGATGTTGCCAAGCGGACCTCAAGAAAGCCTGCCGCCCGGTGAGAGAAGAGTGGCGTTACATGAGGCAGAATCACACGCATTCGGTGCGCCTAGTCAAGATCCTCCGTCTCGCGGCCAATGCCATGCAATCCATAGAAACCGCCCGGCTGTGCTGGGAGATCGACAACGAAGCCAAGGCCACCAACCACCAATTGCAACCTGTAGACAGAAACCGACCAAGACAAAAAGATCATCCCTCACATCATTCTGCACATGCCCAGCTAACCAGCCAAACAAAAGATGAGGATTTGCAGTGCTCAGCATGATAAACTTGAAGTGCAGTGCCATACCTACTTGCCTGTTTATGCTGCCTGCAAGATCAACTCTATGATTCCCCAAGATCCCATGTGGTGCTACAAGATATCCCATTGCGCCAAGGGGGGCTTGAAGCACCTTATGGGATCGTGACTGATTGCTAGGCCACTGGTGAGGGCTTGAGACGAGGCTCAGTTTTTCCATTGGTTGCTATCATCACGTATTTTCAAGTTGAGTGGCAGAGTGGTACTTCTGGGCCTTGAATTTGCCGAAGCAGAAGTTCATTGGGAACCCTGAGTTGAACAGCGATACTTCATAGGTGAGGCCGATGCCTTCCCTTGTCAGCTCCACGCCAACGGCGTCCGGCATGGCCTCCACGTGAGCTAATCAGGTTATTGGCACCAAAAGCTATGGGGAAGACGTATGTTGACTGATGGAGTAAGTACGCAAGTGCCTAGACATGTGCTGGAGCGATTTCTTCGACAATAGGTACTGTTCTCCCCAATCCAGGGCCTTGGAGTTGTCACTTGCAATAGCCTGGAGCGAAGTTCTCTTCTCCTTGGCTGAGCTTTCGAGCGTATTTCAAAGGTTTGCAATGGGGGAGTTCTCGTAAAAGTTTGGCCGGGCATCGGGGTCCTTCTCCAGCTTCTCCCTCTGCTCAGACGTCAAGAGCTGCCCGCCGCCAAGGTTTGCCCACGAGACGACAGCCATGCCCTGGTCCTCGCACATGGGGATGATCTCCGCCTCCGTATCACGCAGAGACACGTTCCGTTGTCCTTGGTAAACGGAAAATGGGGTGAGCCCGTTGGCACGAGCATCTGTGTGAACATCAGTATTGTGGAGGCACCGGAGGGGGGGGGGGGGGTTGTGACACCGGGTTTTGCGATTCGACTCACGGGCATTTGCCTTGACCACGACCCAGTAAAGAACCTCCTTTGCCCTGACATGGACATGTAACCCTCCCATAACCTCATCGTGCTCATCCATCGACGTCGTCCAGTCCCATCAGTGGACATAGAGAACTCCAGTGTGATCCGTCCGCGGCTTCTTCAGACTGTCACGGACCGAGATGTGCATACTCTTGGCCGAGTTTCCGGCGAAATTGCTCTGCAACGGATCCTTTCTGCGGCTGTACAGGCGGTATCCTGCCGTGTACTTCGTGGCAATGACCATCTGGTCCCGGGCACCGCGCCCCCTCCAACCATTGCCCCATGAGCTTCTTCGAGTCTTCCGAGTTGTAGATATTGGACGTATTGACGAAGTTGCGGCCAAGAGCGAAGTAATTGGGCATCGAGCAGCTTGAAGGGGTCCTCGTTCTGATCGAAGATGCTGCTCTAGGATTCGTCGATGCTGATATCGACCAGACAAATGGGCGAGACTTTTGACGCCGGCGTTCGGGGACAAGGTGCGGTGCCAACCCGGGGCAGATTTGGGCTTGGGAGGGAACTCGAAGAACGACATGTCGAGTGTAGAAGAGTGTAAAGCTAGGGATTGAGAGTTTGAGACAGCTTGAAGCAAACGGATCACCGGCCGTGCTTCACTGCATCTTACAACACTACACGACATTGTTCCCACCATGTTCTCTTACACGGCTTGTTGATGATGTTAATACGTGTGTATTGTTTTGAGGAACACCGAGTCCCGGGCATCAATACTTCACTTCATTGGATGCCTCAATTTCTACGACCTTTGAATCGAACGCAGCCGCAGATAGCTGCCCCTTGCCAAGTCTTACGGATCGACCTTCTGCGTAATCAACGGTCCTATTTTTTACAAGTGATTGTCTAACTCCGTGTTTGCCGAAAAGGGGACAGATCACACACGACTTCTGCCGTGGAACGTGTCTCCTGGACACATCCTCGTTGAAGCTGACAAAGAAACAACGACACTATGCAAAAAGCTCACGAACCTCAAAATCTCCGATCCCATTTCTGATATTATCGAGTACACCCCACAGCTGAAGGACATCGGGGTCATCCGGCTACCGGCAGCATGGTGATCTCCAGTGGCCATGAGTCCATGGAAGGGGACACAGACGATGTCAGAAAGAGACGGGCGTCGCCGGCTTTCGGCTTTGTCAGAGACAAGACCTCCATTCATCTTATTAGGGAGGCTGCCAATTATGGGAAAGGGGGTGTAAGCAAAGCACCATATGGTATGGCCAGCGTGCCAGGGTTCCATGGCAGAAATGGGTCTGCGTTCGGGCAAAGTCACGTCCCCGGTGGTGAAACAAACTAGGCTGCGTCTATGGTTCTTTCGTCAGAAAACCATCCAATGTTGGAGCTCGCGGGACCGAGCTCGGCGAATATGCTTTCACAATCACGAAGATACCCCAGCGTCCGGTTTGCGGGGGAAAGCTATAGGAGTTGACGTGATGAGGAGTAATATTAGAAAGCACCCTGCCTCTCTCAGACAAGCACGCGCTGGTGATAGCCGTTGCGTTGAGTGTCGAAGAACTATCAAGACGTTCTGCATATCAACTTGGAATCAAACACAGACAAGCAGTCACCGCCATGCAAGTCGCAAGCAGCCCGATCGTGCTGGGAGACAAGAGCAAGGCGGCTCCGTGGTACTCGATCGAGGCCCGTATCACTCCTGAGGCGCGCGAGATGCTCCAAGAGTACGCCGGAATCCCTCCGGAAGACGTCAAAGACCATATCCTCACAACGGTTCGACCCCCCC
>PJEX01000392.1:0-27868 GCA_005350895.1 Colletotrichum tanaceti | reverse complement strand
GCCACCTCGACGTCGCGTGCTGCGTGGGCCAGGACCTCCGCAGGCTCGTCCACGACGGCGTCGACTCGGCCAAGACGGTCGCCGTCGAGCTGGAGCAGGGCTACATCGACGCGGGCTACGAGCTCTTCCGCGACCGGGACACCCTCCGGACGCGCTTCGTCAACGCCGACATGCTCGACGACCGCAGCGCCGAGCTCGACGCGCTCGAGGGCTCGTTCGACACGGCGCACCTGGGTCTGTGCCTGCACCTGTGGAACAGGGAGGAGCAGATGGTCGTGCTGGGGCGCGTGATTCGGTTGCTGAAGCAGAAGCCCGGCGTGGTCATCTTGGGCCATGCGGCGGGACACGCGGACGGAATCGACGTGCCGGGCGTCGCGAACAGGCCGGCGCTGAGGCACAACCAGGAGTCATGGGAGAAGATGTGGGCCGATATTTCAAAGCAGACGGGTACCAAGTGGGAGTTGAAGACGGAGGTGTCGGACTACCCCGGGACCAGGGAGCCTGAAGGGAGACCATCTTGGTGGGACAAGGATATGCGATTCCTCGGCTTCGAGGTCACGAGAGTAGAATAGAGAGATGGCGACAGGCAGCACAGGCCGTACGCCGCAAAAAGTCGAAAAGAGAACACACAAGTATCAAGAGATGAGAAGACAGTGTCATGAAGCATTTCCTTTGCTAACCTAGGGCCATGGCCCGATTCTGCTAGACGAACGTCATAAAGCCCAATTCGGTGCCCAAACCATGCCTGAAAGGAGAACTTTTTCATCCACTGCTCTTCATCGCCAACGCCAGACGCAACACCAACAGCAACCTCATGGAAGCAAACGCTTAAGCGGTGGTGGTCTTGGGGGTGTTGGGAACAATCTTCTTGCCGTCCTTGTTGTAGCGGACACGGGGAGGGGGAGCGCGGTTGCGGCGGCCCTCGACGGAACGAACACTGCGAGAAGGGGTCAGCATGAACAGTTTCTTCACAATACCCATTGCTCAAGATGGCCATCAACCACCGTAAAGGGAAGGATGGCATCACTGAGCAGGGGTTGGGGCGTGTGGGAGCTTCGAGCGGCGCCAAGGTTCTTCTAAAGCGCCTGCGCGACAGTGTCTGGCCAGAAACCAGATCACCGTCGCGCAGTCGTCGCTCCCGCGGACGAACGTACCGGACAATCTTGCCGTGAATGGCGCAAGAGACACAGTACTGCAGCTTCAGGTACATCTTGGGCACGGTGTACTCCGCAAAGACGGAGGCGTCCGAGATATCACCTATTTCTCAAGTTAGCGAATGAATCACAGAGGGAACGGGGTAAAGGATGGAGCATACGGATGGCAGCAGACTCGACCATGTTGCGGATGGTGAAGCGCTTGATCGCCTTGTCCTTGGGCGTGCATCGCGAGCAGTTGCTGCAGCGGATGGGCTTGACGTGGCCGCGGCCCTTCTTGTTGCGTCCGCTGTAGGAGAGAAGGTAGGTCAGTAATCTTATTCGGGTAGCGAGAGAGCCATCGCGATTCCTTCAGCCGCCGGTGATGATGAGCCGTATCGTTTCACACATAAGGCGGCGGCAGCAGCGGCGACGACTGAGGAGCAACGGAGCGCTGTAGGGGCGAACGGGGGGGATATCGTCGTACTTGTTCTTTCTCTTCTTGACCATTTTGGCGACGTCTGACTGTGTGTTAGTAGATCCGTGAAGAGAAAAGGAAGAGGATCTCGAAATTCGCGGGCAGACGTACTTGATCTTTTCTGGCTTGCTGAGTCAAATAAAGAGGTTCCAGTTCGGTGGGTGCGCGCGGTCCAACGAGTCAACTGGAGTGAGCAGCAAGGGGGAGGGAAAGGAGGGCTTGTCAAGGGCTGAGTGACGACTGTGTGTGGAGACTCGCCCAAAGAGCAAAAAAAAAAAATTTAGAGAAATTCCTACTCTGGCACTTTAACCGAGAGCACGCGCAGACAGGCAAGAGCACTTAGTGACTGAGGACTGAGTAAGCAAGTGTCTTGCGCGCGAAGGTGGCGCGCCCGCCTTTTTTTGAACTCACAACTCGAAATTCCAAAGTCATCCTCAACCAATCACAAGGTAGTCAGGTCACGTGTCCTCGCTAAATCCAGGTCAAGCCCCTCCGACAGCCCCACTGGACTCTGCCGCCCCCCCAGCGGCCTAGCAGTTTATCCCGTGCGCTGCGACCGAACGCCTTTTTAATTTCCTCACTCCCATCCAACCCAACCCATCTGAGGATCTGCTTAGGAAGGCAATAGACATATTGTCGAGGTACGTCTGAAGATGCTTCTGCTCCCTCTTTGTTAGGCCGATGTGCCTTTTATCCCTTTCTCGTTTTCCCCGGCAATTCGCTCCCGCATTTTTCATGTAGCCCTCGATCGGTTCCCACGGCGCAAATCGCGAAATCGAGAGCGTTCGCGGGAGCCTGTCGAAGCGCAACCAGATTCTGTCAATCTCAAGCGAGTGTGCGTGCGAGGGCGTCGGCGACGTTGTAACATCCATGGCCATCGCCCGACCACGCCACTTGCCGACATCGTCTTCCTATCCCCCTCCAGAATTGCCGGGTGCGGGATTGGGAAACACTGAGGGATCCAGACAGCATTCTTGCTATCTAGCCCCAACCCTTTCTGAGCTGTTTCTAACCCTTTGACAAGTAGGCAATCATGCAGATCTTCGTGAAGACCCTCACGGGCAAGACTATCACCCTTGAGGTGGAGTCTTCCGACACCATCGACAATGTCAAGTCCAAGATCCAGGACAAGGAGGGCATCCCCCCCGACCAGCAGCGCTTGATCTTCGCCGGCAAGCAGCTCGAGGACGGCCGCACCCTCTCCGACTACAACATCCAGAAGGAGTCCACTCTCCACCTGGTCCTGCGCCTGCGTGGTGGTATGGCCAAGAAGCGCAAGAAGAAGGTCTACACCACCCCCAAGAAGATCAAGCACAAGCGCAAGAAGACCAAGTTGGCCGTCCTCAAGTACTACAAGGTCGACTCCGATGGCAAGATTGAGCGTCTCCGCCGCGAGTGCCCCTCCGACACCGTACGTTTCATCCTCTTCCAGACTTGTCAAGTTGTCCTTCCACGAGGCAGATTCCGCTAACACTTCTCCCCAGTGCGGTGCCGGTGTTTTCATGGCTGCCATGGACGACCGCCAGTACTGCGGCCGCTGCCACCTCACCTACGTCTTCGACAAGAAGGAATAAGCTCCTTCAAGACGGATTCGCGGGTCGTGATGGGAACGGAATGGTACACAAAAAATGACACTTTTGGGGGGGATTTGGTTCAGGGTTAGCTTTCTAGTCGGCAGGAAGCCGCAACAAAAGGGGCGTTGATGTAGCATGCACGCATCACTTGGCTGGCAATGACGAAGCAAAATTTCACGACACTTGACCCTCCCAAATTGTTCACTTTGGACTACATTGGTTTGTGACTCGACTTTGTGTTCAATGTGAAGATTTGTGTTATGTTTTCGACAATTGAAGAGGAGAGAAAAACTCTTCAACAGCGATTATGATCTGTTACCAGCCATTTACTGTTCATCAAACCCGTTCCGTAGATTGTCGTACTTGGACTCGGGATAGGTAATGCAGTTGTCGCTCCGCGCCAACCCGTGCGGCCCGCCCAGAGTGTGAACAACGTTCCCGATGAGAGACTCCGGGCCCGGCTTGTCGGCGCTGCTCTCCCACCACATGGCCCCTCCGAGGCCCCATCCTCTGACGTACTCAGCCTTCCTCCGCGCCATGTGCACCGTGTCGTACGTCACCATTTTCCTCTGGCCGGCGTCGTACGAGTAGCTCGCGCCCGTCTCCTCGTCGTGGTACTCCTGGGACCCCGGCAGCGGCAGCACCTTGTAGTCGAACACGCCGTTCTCCCAGCTGCCCTCGCCAACGCCCGAGTAGGGCGCGCCGGGCCCGTCCGTGTTCTCAAAGGCGCGACCGTAGAGCGGCATGCCCAGCACGATCTTGTCGGGCGCGACACCGTGGGCCGTGTAGTGGGCCAGCGCGGCGGCGGTGCTGAAGGGCGTCGAGCGCGGGTTCCCCTGGCACGGCTGCAAATTCGCCTGGTGGCCGGCGACGCTGTCCCAAGAGCCGGCGTAGTCGTAGGCCATGAGGTTCCAGAAGTCGAGCATGGCGTCCATGGCGGGCAGGTCGAGCTTCTCGTAGTTCTGCGCGCCGGCGGGGCAGGCGACGGTAAGCTCGAAGTGGTACCACTCGGGCAGCGTCGAGGCGTACTGGTCCATGGCGGAGCGCACGGCCTGCAGGAGGGCGACGAAGTCGGAGGCTTCTTGAGGGGTCTGCGGGTACTCCCAGTCGATGTCGATGCTGCTCTTCACGTCAGTAGTTAGTCGCCTAGGGGGAGGGGGGAGGAGGGTGGAGCGGTTGAGTTGTAAAAGGTCCAACGTACCCGTCGAAACCGAGGTTCTTGATGAGGTCGACACAGCTGCGCGCAAAGGTGTCGCGGCCCTCGGGCGTGCTCGCAGGGCCCTTGAAGTTGGACGAGTAGGTCCAGCCGCCGACGGACAGCAGGACTTTCAGGTTGCGGTTGCGGCGCTTCAGCAGATTGAGCTGCTTCAGGCAGCCGTACAGGTTCGTACCGACATCGTTCCAGCTGTCACCTTCCCAGTGGATGTCCGTGTCGGCCCAGCCATCGGTGAGGTGGACTTCGCCCGAGTCGGCGCGGACGTTGGCGAAGGCGTAAAGGATGTGGGTGAGGTTCTCGACGGGGAGGTCCTGTGGTAGGTGCTTGCGGGCGTAGATTGCCCTGCAGGCTGTGTTAGTCGGGTGGTCCTGGACAGCTCGGACAAGGGTATGATTGAGAGAGAGAGAGAGAGAGGGAGGGAGCTTAGCTCGGGTAGACGACGTACCAATTGACGAAGTAGGCCACCGACCGGAAGCCTTGACCTGGACCGCCTCCCATGGTTCTTGTATCTGCGTCTGTGACGTTGGCCTTGAAGAAGGGGATGGGTAATCGGGTGAAGAGGTCTGTGTAGGTATGCGCCAGAAAGATTGTGGCCAAAAGGACAACAGCAGATGTGACGATGGTTGTCGAGCGTGCGAGATGCATACGGATGGATTCCGTGATGCCAAGGTTGTCACAGAGGGAAAGTATGGATTGTGGAAATGGAAAGCTGGCTAGCTGGAGGGAGGACGAGTGTTTTTATTGCTAAGGAGGGCTGTGCTGGTCAGTCTGTCTTGTCTGTCTGCTTGGTTGTTTGTTTCCTCGAAGCCCAGTCAATGTCCGGCAACACGCAAGACAGGCCAAGGGGACCTTGGGTGGTGAATGATGCAGGACCCGGGACTTGGAAGACCACATTAGAGGGAGAGCCCCGCGATGAACGAATGGGGGCAGCCACAATTGCGTAGGTACGAGTGCAACACTGCCCCTCCGCGCCCCCCCCTTCTGTGAGCTGTTGTAGCTGGGCTACCGTGTGTATTTATTGGTGAGCTTGGAGCTTGATGCGGCGCAAGTTGTCGTCAGCTCCTTACCTCGTAGTGACTTCCAAGAGTTACAGCTGGCCCCCGTTCCTGCGACTGGTTCTGGGCGGCGGGCAGACACTGTTGCGACTGGCCAGGTGACGTACCTTAGGTACCTACCCAAGGTACCTACCTAGGTAGGTACCGGTAACCTCCCGCCTCCCCGTCTTCCCGTTTCCCTGTCCACGGGTGGCTGGTGCTTATGTAAGACAAAGACACATGAAAGTCAAGTCATCTTTAAAATATTGCATGTGGAGAGAGACCCAGCACGTGCCCACCTGGCCGTTGAGCTGAGGTGAGCACCGGCACTTCCGCGCCGGACAGTCGGAGACGGTGACAGGCCGCCCCGCGGAGAACATGGGACGAAAGAAATCAACAAAAAATAAAAACAAAATGTTGAGAGACCCGCGCAGACTCCATGGTTCTCTCTTTTGGACCCCTGATTTTAGGGTTATGCAGATAAACACATCAGCCAGTCTTGGGGAAACCATCGTTTGTCCAATGTGTCGTACCACCATCAAAGATTGCAATCGCGACGATGCTGGAGTCAATTGGAAATTTGGGCTCTTGCGCTTAGTTGGGTGGTTTAGTTGGTTGGTATGCCCACGCAGTTAGCCGGTCGTGTCAGGGAACATTCTCCATCCACCAGTCTCCAATCCCCTTCTTACGGCGTTCCAAATGGACAGAGCTACAGTTGGAATTGCCGGCTACGAATTGAGTGGAGAGGATTAATTGAGAGAAACGCGTGCTCGACTAACGGGGTTTTCCTTGTTCTCTGCAACAGTCGTCCTGCAATTAAACGGGAAAACAATCCTTCCCCAGCAACTGGATCGTTGGCGGCTGGGCACTGGTTAGACAGGAAGGGGGAGGGGAGGTCACCGCCCTGTGAGATTCCAACAGGGATGCTACAGCCCCTAACAGACAGAATGCAGTAATGTCCAGCGGCCAGCAGTGCCAGCAGGAGGTCATCCGCGTATCGTCCGCCGACGCGATTCGTTCGGGCCCGGCTGGTGCGAATCACGCAAAAAGCCTCCCCCCTCCTCCCCCACCATCCGCGGATGGCGGGTCTTGAAATTGTTCATTGAGCTTATCCACTCTAATTCCGCGCTCTGTATCTGTGCCCGTCGTACCTTACTGTGCAGTACATACCTACCTACCCTACCTCAGGTAGGTTACTAGGCAAGTAGCTTGGTACTGTACTGTACCGGCGGGAAATTGGTTCACAAGAAAAAAACCCCGACAACCGCCTCTTTAGACTACCGCTTCCTCCTGAAGATCCGGATGCCCGCCCTTTTTCTATCTCCCTCTCCCTCCACCTTCTCTCTCGGAGTTTTCCTCTCCTTTTTGCTTATTCCCACCTCATGCTCGACAGGTCTTGACCGACTCTTGTCTGCCTCTATCGTCTAACTCCAATCGCGAAGAAGGCGTCTGGTTGTCTTCCGCCCCTCAACAAACCTCTACACCAAGAACCCCCCTCCCCCCCCTTTTTTTATCTTATTCTTTACTTCCTCCTCCCCCATCTCTTGGGCGTCCCGCGTCTCCCGCCGCTCCCGTCCCGATAATGACCGCTCCCGAATCTCCCATGGCCCAGTCGTCTGCCATGCCGGCCTCGACCGGCAACAAGGACCAGATGGCGGCGGCGACGCGCCGGCGCAGAAAGTCGAGCGTGCGAGGCCACGGCCACACCCACGATCCCACCGCGCGCCAGTCCTCCAACAAGCAGGACCAGCTCGACATGCTCTCCAAGCGCAGCCGTGCCCGCGCCATCCTCCGCCGCTGCAAGCACATCGCCGTCAAGCACACCTGGACCACCCCGCTCGTCCTCATCCTTGCCTTCCTCTCCATCTACGCCGTCAACCCCACCGAGTCCAACATCGTCCACCACTTCATCTTTCTCTCCTACAGGATGCCCCAGCAGGGCCTGGACGCCGTCGCCGACCCCGACGCGCCCGCGCAGTATGGCAAGGGTCTCTGGGATATCGCCTTTGTCTGCTTCTACGCCACCGTCCTGTCCTTCACGCGCGAGTTCATCATGCAGGAGCTCCTCCGCCCGCTGGCCAAGTTCTACGGCATCCGTTCCCGCGGCAAGCAGCTGCGCTTCATGGAGCAGGCCTACACCGCCATCTACTTTGGCATCCTCGGCCCCTTTGGCCTGTACGTCATGAGCCGCACCCCCGTGTGGTACTTTAACACCACCGGCATGTACGAGTCATTCCCGCACAAGACCCACGAGGCCGTCGTCAAGTTCTACTACCTGTTCGAGGCTGCCTACTGGGCCCAGCAGGCCCTCGTCATGCTCCTTGGTCTCGAGAAGCCGCGCAAGGACTACTACGAGCTCGTGGCCCACCACATCGTCACCCTGTCGCTCATCGGTCTGAGCTACCGCTTTCACTTCACCTACATGGGCATTGCCGTCTACCTGACCCACGATATCAGTGACTTTTTCATGGCTGTAAGTTGGTTCGCTCGGTGAAAACACGCAGTCTCTCCTCCCACGCCCCAGACGCTGACCAACCACCCCCTTGAATAGATGTCCAAGTCGCTCAATTACATCGACAGCCCAATCACCGGGCCGTGGTACTGCCTTTCGCTGGCCTCGTGGATCTACCTCCGCCACGTCATCAACCTCAAGATCCTCTGGTCCATTCTCACCGAGTATTCTACCGTCGGCCCCTATGAGCTCAACTGGGAGACACAGCAGTACAAGTGCTGGATCTCCAAGACCATCACCTTGGGTCTGCTCGGCCTCCTGCAGTCCCTCAACCTCTTCTGGCTCTTCTTCCTCGTCCGCATCGGTTACCGCTTCGTCTTCCACGACGTTAAGCAAGACGACCGGTCCGAGGCCGAGGACTCTGAGGCCGAGCCCATGGAGACGATTGACGAGCTTTCCAAGATCGATGCCGCGCCGATTGTTACCGGCGAGGCCGCTCACGCCGCGCAGGCTGTTGTGAATGGCGCCGCCAAGGCTGCTGGTGGCGGCGTCGCGTCACGGACCCGAAGCCGACGCGCCGCGTAAAAAGACGCCGCGAAGTGGCATTTCGCCTGATCAATCTGTAGTAGCCCCGATCTGATTTGTGAGCTCATTGAAGCTCGACATTTGTACATATAGTATATCTAATAATGCATAATGTGTAATGACCATGAAACACACTGAGCCTTTCCTTTCGAAATTCAATTCACGTGAAATTCTGCTCGTGCAAGCTCGACACTTGGATGCGTGGAGCCAGCAGGCTGGGGGCTTGGGATCATGATGTCATGAGACGTTAGACTGAAGGACGGCTTGGTCCCTCCGGCTCATGCCGGAAGCGATGGGACGAACGATGCCGAGTCCGGCTTAACGACCTGTTCAAATTGTCGGAGGATCCGGGAGGCATGCAGGCTACGACAATGTCATATGATGATTTCTTCTGTTACTTTTTGGATGACCCGGGGCCTCCGAGTTTGTCGACGCCGTTGTTTTTGATAGGTCGGCTCGCTTGTGTTTGAGTTGCACTCACGATGATGACCAACCACCCTTCCTCTAAACCCAATCGCTTCAAGTGTGGTATTCGGGATTAGAAATCGGCTATCACTAAGTTTTACAAATGAACTGATTCATGAATTCTTGTGTCGCATGGAGTGTTCAGAGCGTTGCCTTGACAAGCGAATGTTGACTGTCTTTGGTACCATTTGAAAACGGCATTAAAACATACTCTAAAATCCGTAGCTTCACCCGGCCATACTGCCAAGACACGAAATGAACATAAACCAATCACTGATAGCCGAATATAGATGTGATAGCATTTTTTACTCAGATGGTGTCTTTTCACTTGAGGGCTGGTAGGCTCTTTGCTTACTTACACCTTCATGTGGGCTATTCTAGGCACAGTCAAAGGCAGCATAAGCGGCTTAGTAGATTATATATGCTTTCACGGCAGTTTCTACAGGCAAGCGAACATTTAAACTGACTTCTGTATGAAGACGATTAGTTGCGGTCACCTAGAGAGCCTCTGAGAATCCTCAGCTCTCACTCACCAGCCCCAAGTTGGAGAGTCAGCCACACAGCGAGAGCCCCGAGCCACAAGGAGATGACCACTGTAGGTACCCAGCCACATGTCCACTCGCCCCACCATCGGCGGCCGGCGTCGTTCCAGGCCGAGTCCTACCCACGTGACCCGTTAGCCTCCCACCCAACCCCGACCCACAGCCAGAACGAAGGACGACCTGGTCCGAGCGCCAGCTTTGGAGGTCCGCAAAAAATTCCAATTGATACCAGTGTGGAGGGGGGGGGGGGAGAGGGAGTGGAAAAATTGAAGAAAAAAAATCCGAAGTGTTCGACCTCGACAATTTTTGCTTTGCCGTCTCGAGACACCCTCGACAATCGACCCCCCCCTCCTCAAACCCACCAAAAAAATAGAAGAGAGCTCCCGCGTCGAGGCTTGATTGCCACCCCCCCTTCTTCCAGTTCGAGACAAGAAGACCGACTCTCAAGATGGCCGCGATCAACTACCTCCTCTACGAGGCGCCCATGGGCTACGGTGTGTTCCACATCGAGCACCAGCCCGACAGCATCGGCCTGCGCCAGAAGGAGGCCCAGGATTCCCTTGCCGACCTTGCCCGCTTCGGCAAGATGGTCAAGCTCGTCAACTTCACCCCCTTTGAGTAGGCTTACCCGTTCCGCGAATTGTTCTGTTGTTGGTTGGTGGTGGTGTTGGTGGTGGTGGTGTTTGCGGCGGCGACGGCGGTGCGTGTTGCGCGACGGTTTCTCGAAAAGCGCGTCTCTGCAGAAAGGAGGAGGAACTGGTGGAGAACGGCACACAAGGAAGACGTCAAGGAAGAAGACACAAGACGGCTAACACATACCCTCTCTCACAGCACCGGAAAGCAGGCGTTGGACGAGATCAACCACATCTCTGAGGGTCTCATGTCGGACCACCTCAAGTCGGTCCTTGAGCTCAACCTCCCCCAGACGAGCGGCAAGAAGAGCAGAATCACCGTCGCGGTGGCCGAAAAGAATCTGGCCTCCGTGATCAAGTCCACCTTCCCCGGTGTCGACTGCGAAACCTCCGAGACCTCCGAGGCCGCCGGCGACCTCCTCCGCGGCGTCCGCCTGCATGCCGACCGCCTCCTCAAGGGCCTGCAGACGGGCGACTCGACCGCCGCCGGCCTCGGTCTGGGCCACTCGTACTCGCGCGCCAAGGTGAAGTTCAGCACCACCAAGAACGACAACCACGTCATCCAGGCCAGCGCCACCGTCGAGTTCCAGGACAAGGGCGTCAACCAGTTCTTCATGCGCGTGCGCGAGTGGTACGGCTGGCACTTCCCCGAGCTCGTCAAGATTGTCTCGGACAACCTGACCTACGCCAAGCTCGTGCTCGCCATCGGCGACAAGGCCACCCTCACCGACGACCGCCTGCACGACATCGCCGCCCTCGTCGAGGAGGATGGCGAGAAGGCCCAGGCCATCATCGACGCCGCCAAGGTCTCCATGGGCCTGACCATCATGCCCGCCGACCTCGAGATCGTCAAGGGCTTCGCCGAGGCCGTCGTCGCCCAGGCCGAGGCCCGCCGCTCGACCGCCAACTACCTCGACAAGAAGATGTCCATCGTCGCGCCCAACCTGCAGACCCTTATCGGCACCCCCGTCGCCGCTAAGCTCATCTCGCACGCCGGCTCCCTGACGAACCTGTCAAAGTACCCGGCCTCGACGCTCCAGATCCTCGGCGCCGAGAAGGCCCTCTTCCGCGCCCTCAAGACCAAGAGCAACACCCCCAAGTACGGTCTCATCTACCACTCCAGCTTCATCGGCAAGGCCGCCGTCAAGAACAAGGGCCGCATCTCCCGCTACCTGGCCAACAAGTGCTCCATCGCCTCCCGTATCGACAACTACACCGAGAACCCCACCACCAAGTTCGGTGAGGCTCTGCGCCAGCAGGTCGAGGACCGCCTCGAGTTCTACGCCACCGGCAAGAAGCCCGCCAAGAACGCCGATGTCATGGTATGTACCTCGTCTCACACTCCTTCTTCCCCGTTTTTTCTTCCCCCGTCGCCAATGTCTTTCGAAACTAACACCGTCCCAAGGCCTCCGTCCTGGAGCAGGTCGAGGGCGACGTCACGCTCGACGACGCCGAGATGGTCGACGCCGTCGCGCCCGCGGTCAAGAAGGAGAAGAAGGAAAAGTCCAAGGACAAGAAGGAGAAGAAGGACAAGAAGGACAAGGAGAAGAAGCGCAAGCGCGAGTCCGACGTCGGCGCCGCCGCCGCCGAGCCCGAAAAGGCCGACGGGGAAAAGAAGAAGAAGAAGAAGAAGTCCAAGGACGAGTAAATGGGGGGAGGGGAAAAGGGCTTGTGGGGTGTGTGTGTGTGTGATATGGGGATTGTCCTGTCTCGGGCAACACTCACTCACCTCCCAAAACCCGCCCCTTCGCGCTCCGTCTGGCCAAACCTCTTTGTTTCCAAAATTTTCCCGAAAATTTTCCATGTCTACTGTGTTGTAGGTCGGTCGGCACATGGGGAGGAAGGGATTTCTCTGGGCATCCGTCGGGCTCCTCCTCCACTTGTCATATCCCCTAGGATCTTCTGTTCCTTTTTTTTTCTTCCCTTTTCCTTCTCCTTTCCTTTTCTTTACTGTCTGGGAGTTTTGTACGGGGAAATGAAACCGGGCTTATCGGAGTTTGGGCTGCACAAAATGTTAACTGCATCATCATATCCCCCCCCCCTCAAATGCTGTGTATGTATACGTTGGAAGAACAACCACCCATACCCAACAACACCGCGCCGGCTGTCCCCTAGTGTTCTCCCCCGTGTTTGCGTGACTAAAGCATATGTTTCTGTGCGTGCGCGATGGACGAAAAGATGCCCAAGGTGGGTAATGGTGGAAAGGCTAGAACTTACCGTGAACGGGGCTTTTTTGTTCGGGGCCTCCCCATGCTATGGAGTATCTTGACGTCACGATGGTGAAGGGGTGTGTGTTCCGTGTCTGATTCATATAGAAGTTCGCCTCGAACACCATGGGGTTTTTCACCTGCTCTTCTTTACTCTCCACGCGTGGCTCCTTTTCGTCCTTGCGATTCTCCCCAGTCAAGGAAACAAACAAGCAGACAAGAGTCCGCGACGAGCCGGTCATGATCGACATCCCTCCTCCTCGACGGCATGCCGTCAATCCATGGTGTTCGTAGCACCAGCGCCAACGCCACAGGCTGGGGCGGTAAAGAGAGAGAGAGAAAGAGAGAGAGAGAGAGAGAGAGAGAGAGAGAGAGACATTGGGTCCCGGGACTCATATTTCGGCCCTCTTGTGTATACTGCAACTTTTTGTGTATTGTACGATTAACGTAGGTAGCATGAAGAGTGAAAATAGTAGAGTTGCAATGCAGTGGAAATAAGCAACGGGACATGAAGAGAACCGAATAATAAAGACTGGAAGAGAAGAAAAAAGGATAAAAAGATGTGATATTTCCCCTCCCAATGCCGGCCCGTTTCAACGCCAGAGGACGCCGCAAACTCTCTTCACGCTCTTCGTCTGTCTCCCTCGAACACGCAGCTTCGGTCTCATTTCTCCTCATTCATCTCCCGCCCTCCATCACACTAAACTGGACAATCATAAAAAAAGGGGGGTTGGGTTCTAAATGACAACTACCTTCCCACTCCCAACGTTCACAGTACCATCTTCGTCATCTTTCGTGGTCGTTTGCGCGTGATCGCCTCGTCTCGTGCCGTGTTGGGGCATCTGTCTCTCATGAATCGGGTTACACCCGTCGCAAACCGGGAGTGATGCGATGCAAGGGTCGACGGCTCGGCTCATGCACCCTCGCTGCCAAATTCGTTGGTCCACTCTATTTGCTTGGACGCATCGTCCTCGGACACAGTAGGATGCGAGTCCCGCAGGGCCTGCTTGAAGTCCTTGAGCTCGAGGGTGGGCGCCATGAGTTCCTCCGAGTCGATATCGTGGTAGGTCATCTCTTTGGCGTCCGGGTCGCCGGGCGAGCATGGAGTCAGTTTTTTGACTCCATCGTGCATTACCTGCAAAGAGTCAGTATGGAAGTCCGCAGCACACGGTGGTTGGGCCCGTGGAAGGGGGACATGGGGCCGTTGGTGCATCACATACCGGCTTGAAGTGTGTGGCCTGGATGATCTTGCGTACGGGGCCCATCAAGGCCTGCTGGACGACGTTGGAGATATCACTGCCCGAGAAGCCCTCCGACATCTCAGCCAGGACGCGGTAGTCGTCCTGCTGGAGGTTCGTTTCTGTGTCGCCAACGGCGAGCTTGAACATGCGCGCGCGGCCGTTGACGTCGGGCAGACCGATGTGCACGCGGCGCTGGAAACGTCTGCGGATGGCGGCGTCGAGCTGCCAGGGGATGTTCGTCGCGCCGAGGACCAAGATGCCCTTGCTGTCGTTTCCGACACCGTCCATCTGCACGAGAAGCTCCGTCTTGATACGCCTCGAAGCCTCGGACTCGCCTTCGCCACGGGGGCCGCAAAGGGCGTCGATTTCGTCGATGAAGAGGACCGAGGGCTTGTTTTCTCTCGCCATGCTGAACAGAGCCTTGACGAGTCTGTTGTTGTCACGTAGTTAGCGTACCGTCTCGTCATATGTCTCGCGTGTGTGTCTGCGACTGAACCGACCTTTCACTCTCTCCCATCCACTTGCTCACCAGGTCGGAACTGCTGACGCTGAAAAACGTGCTGTTCGCCTCCGTAGCGACCGCCTTGGCCAGATAACTCTTACCGGTTCCCGGAGGACCGTAGAGCAGAATACCCTTCCACGCCTGGCGCTTGCCCTGGAACAGCGAGGGGAATTTGATGGGCAGCACGACGGCCTCCTTCAGCGTGTCCTTGGCGCCCTCGAGACCAGCGACGTCGTCCCACCGCACGTTGGGCCGCTCCTGCAGAATGGCGCCGCTGAGGGCGTTGCGCAGCTTCTTGTTGTCCTCGTCGCCGTCGTCGCTCGCCTTGCCCTTGCCGCCGCCGTTGACGCCCATGGCGCCGGGTTTGTTCCCGCCGCCGCCGCCGCCGCCGCCTCCACCGCTTTTCTTGGCCTCGGCCTCGTTCAGATACGTCTTTAGCTTCTCGGCGCGGTCCATATACTCGGCCGTCTTCTGGCGAATAAGTTCCTTGGACTTGGAGTTCTTCTCCCACTTGACAGCGAGGACGAAGAGCTCGAGAGACTTTGTGTACAGTTGAAAGGCCTTTTCGTATTCGGCGGCGTTATCGGCGTCGATGGCCTGCTTGACCGTGCTGATGGCACGGCCGAGGAAGTCGGTGATTCCCGACATCGTGGCTGCTTCTTATCGTTTGAAGACCGTGAGCGATTCCGTCCGGGCTGGGTCGTGGTGCGGCGACGAAGAGGTGGGAGTTCGTGATGTGATGGGAATGAGCGGGGAAAGCTCGCTTTCACTGTTTCTCGTTCGCTCGTTCGGTGGTCGGCGCTTGTGTGGTTGGTTCTCTTCGCAACGGACGACGCCGGAGGATAACAAAGACGACGAGTTCCCGGGGGGGTGATGTCGGCTTGAAGAGATTGGAGGAGTTGAGCGCGACGCTAAGGGGGGACTTTGAAGAAGAGGCGGGTTGCGGGCCTGGATTCTGTGACGTTGCCTGGGCAGTTCGTGATGGAACACTGCGCCAATGGAGGTGCCTTGAAAGTGGTGGGGGGTGGGGGAGTCGTGCCGGCTATTGGGGTTTTGCCTTAGTAAGTGCAATCAGCGTGCTTATGCATTTTCGGTAAACATGACAAACAGGGGGGGGTCAGTAGCGCAGAAGGTAGAAGTTGCGACCAGCACTCAAGGGGCTCTGTTCTAAGTCTTTGTAACGGTGAACAAGATTCAAGCCATGTATGTATAGGGATAAAACACGAATGAAGGGTGAGCGAAAGAAAAACTGCACTCTTTGGTTCTGAACTGTCTCATACTCTGGCTCGAGACTCACTTTGCGGCTAAGCGGGTATCGCTTAGCCGCAAAGTGGACTGCCTCCATTCATCTAAACGGCAACCCAACGGTCTGTCACCACCGCAGCAATGAGCGCTGAGCGCTGAGCGCTGAGTTCTGAGTCCATGTACCAAGTATCCTCCTCCTCCAGCCCACCACATCAAGAAACTCGAAACAAACAAATCATCCTCCAGGGCCTTGGCATTTGAGAACGTCTGATTTCATAGAAGCGCCTCAAGTTCCAAGTTTGGCCGAAGTGTGGGATACTTGCCGCCGTCTTTACTCAGCCAATACCTCGGATTCGGGTTTTTTCCTTCTCACTTCAGTCTCTCACTGAACCCCTCACACTCACTTCGACCATGGCTGAGATCCAGGCGAAGCTGCAAAAGCTGTCGGAAGAATACACCGCGCTGCAACAAGGTAAAGCTTTGCATCTTGTACATTCTAACTTGATGAACTCGGGTTCCTGACCATTCATCAGAACTTCAAAACACCGTCCAGTCGCGGCAAAAACTCGAGGCCCAGAAGCAGGAGAACCTCGGAGTGAAGGAGGTGAACACGAGCCGCTATCCCCTACCACCCATCAACCGGCTGACGCACCTCTAGGAGTTCGACAAGCTCAAGGATGGCGAGCAGATTTACAAGCTCGTCGGCCCTGTGCTGCTGAAGCAGGACAAGGTGGAGGCTGAGAGCACGGTGAACGGCCGCCTGGACTTCATCAACAAGGAGATGTGAGTGCATGACACCCCGCTGTCGTCGAACAGGATCTAGATTTTTCTCTATAATACTGACTGAATCGCCAGTGAGAGACACGAGGACCTCATCAAAGAAGGCCAGGGCAAGCTCGAGAGGAAGAAGGGGGACATCATCCAGCTTCAGACCAGCGCACAGGCTGCGGCGGGCCAGGCCAAGAAGGCATGATCTCCGCAACGATGATGAATGCGATCAAGGCGACGGGAAGAGACACAAAAAAGGAACAAAAAAATGAGGTCTGGCAAGAGTGGTGATACAAAAAGACGAAACCACTAGGACTATGAATTATACCCAGCAATGCTTCGACGAGACTCCTTTGAAAAAAAAAACCCCGAAAAAAAAACCGCCATGCTGATGCGCCCCATTTTCCCGATGGTGAACTGCCGCCGATCACCACGCACCAAAGTACCCAGTTCCATTTCAAGAAGGTCATGGACACGATACGCATTCGCCATATTCCCCTCTTAGTTGATTGCCATGATGGAGAAACCCCAGGGCAGGCCCATGTTTCGCGCGGGCAGCTCCGTCGCCCAGCCGATGGCGTTCTGGTACTCGTCCTCGGACGCGAACTCGGCGCCGTTGACTTTGCCCTCGACGGCGGCGGCGATGAGGTCCGCGATCTGGCTCTTGGTGTAGCAGCGGCCGAACAGGCGGCTCTCGGCGATGGTGCGGATCATGGCCGAGCGCAGCTCGCACCCGGCGAAGCGGCGGACCTCGCGGTCGAAGCCGGCCTGCGTGACGGGGCCGCGCCGGTGGTGCGAGGCGAGCTCGCGAAAGAAGGCTACGGTGCCGGCGACGGCCTGGGCGAGCATGTGCGCCTTGGTGGCGTCGTCGAGGTGGTTGGCCATGGAGGAGGAGTCCCGCTCGATCAGGCCGTGCTCGTCGTGGTCAAAGGTCGCGTGGACGACCTTGGAGATGCTCTCTGGCGTCGAGAGGATGCCCTCGGGGTCTTGGAGGTTGAAGGTCTTGGCGATCTCGCCGTAGCACTGGGACAGGGTCGTCCAGAGAGAGACGTTGTTCTGGACGGAGGCCCTGCCCATGCTGACGGCGAAGTGTGACATGGTGCTGTCGATGCTTTCTGTTCCGGTGATTAGGGGTCAAGTGGTGACGGATCGAGACAACAGCAATAACAACTACAACTCACTTCTGCAGATGGCGGACGACATGGTGATGATGTGAGAATTGGCTGTGCTTGGTGACAGACTAGTAATAGTGGAATGAGATGCCAGGTCTCTCGACGAAACAGACACAGGTTGTAAAATAAAGAAGGATCGAAGTTCATTTATTCTGTGAATAGGGACATCAACATGACGGGCAGTGGAAAAGGCTCTTCTTTAATTACTCCCAACGAGGTTGTCGCCTTGTGGCCTCACCGGGGGATTCTTCCAGGATGGATGGCCCAGCCATGCAGGACGCGATGGCGACCACCACCCCTGGATGTGCCACGCCCGGACGAACACCTGGCAAGGACCTCAGAAGAATCGCCGCGACTAGTCAGGCATCGGGACCCGTTATCCAGTTCTTCGCGGGAGATGCCCGGCGGCGGAGGTGGTTGTCACTGCACTGCACAGGAAACAAGGCGTAAAAGGGGACGCTCGGAGACGCTGGTGGTATCTCACCCCCATGTTCCCGCAAGGAAGGAAGTCCAAAGAGAAATCTAGCTATCTCGCCGGCCGAGTTCGAGGACATGACAAGATACTCTGTACATTTACGGACACAATGACTGACAACCTCTCGACTCGTCATCGCCAGACCCTCCGCCCCTCTCAGCTTGAGACATTGGCCGATGGAAAAACACACGAGGCAGGGGAAAGTCTCCAGACCGCCTCTGGGATGATAGAATCTCTTTTAGTTCTTCTTCCGTTCACCGGCGACCAGCGGAAGCTTGGGGGCGGGGCCGGGTTCAATATGCACGTCAAACATCCGACCCAGTTCGAGCAGGCGGTGGAAACAACCTCCAAGGCCCCAAAGCAAGGTGCCATGCCAAGACTCAAGCCGCGAGAGGATCAGTGCAATGAAACCAGAAACGGAGGTTGGACGGACGGGGTTCGCCGGCCCGTCTGGGCACTCTCGAATTCGCCTGCCTGGAGGCTGGATGCGTTGGACGGTCAACATTGCTGACAGCGGCGATAATTACACGCGTCCCGACATTTCCCGACGCTTGAGCGAGGCGAGCACATCCCCCCCCCCGTCGGGCTTTGGCGGGCAAACAAGATGGGGTTCTCGTAGATCGAACGGAGATGCGGATACGTCTGAGTGCCTTAGGATACCCGATGAAGCCCTAGTTGATGAAAGATTCTTGCCCCTTGGACCTTGGCGACGAGACGCCGGACGAGAAGGTCTCCTCTGCATGTACGGATATGGATGTGTGAGTTTGTCTATGATTCCATCACTTGCTGACATAAGGAAGCAGCTTACATAAGGCAGCTCTACTGCATCACGTGCCTAGTAACTAACATGGCCCGAGCTCTGTGTCTGCCCCTCCATGTCCAAGAGCGCGGACCTTGGCGTCCCCGTTGTACACACTACACAGTAATAAATGGCGGGGTGCTCCAGGCTTCAGCCACCCGTGTGGCTGTTCTAGCGCTTCGTCATATGGTCCCTGGGACGAAACCCGCAAGAGTCTTGACCAAACGGTCGAGCTTCTGCCACCTCAAAGGCTGCCACTTTGGGCCTCTCGAACCTCAGAAACATGCAAACGTCATCCTAGACGGCGGGAATCCACAAACCGCGACCCTAATTGAGCCTCAAACCACCACGGGTGCGACCGTTGGGAGAGCTTCCGACACACCGGATTCATACCGGAACACCGCCGAATAAAGATGAACGGCCCCTCGAGCCCACGGCCTGCGCGGCCCATGAGCATTAAGGAGATTACCGATGCAGCAGAGGACTTTGATTTCAGGACGACGATTCCCTTCAAGTACTGGGCGCGCTCTGCCGACACCCTATTTCAAGAGGTTCGTTCGTGTGCTGCTCGGTCTTCATCCGTCCATCACATCCATCACATCATTCAGCGTGGCCTTTCAACCCAGCTGACTGCTGACACGCGACTCAGGCCACGTTCGCGCTGCAAGACCGCGACGTTCGAAAGGCATATCAGATGCTATGGCGACACTCGATCCTCGTGCTACAACATCTCAAGACACACCCCGACGCCAAACTGCCCGAGAACAAGGCCCTGACGAAGCCGCTCTTCAACCGCCAGCAGAAGGAGGTGTTTGCGCTGTTGGAGGGGCTGAAGCCGCAAATCGACCGCGACTACAACGAGTGGAGGTTGATGGCTGCGTCCAAGAAGAAGGCCGACGATGAAACCGCAAAGAGACCCTCGAGCTACGACGAGTTCGCCGCCCGAGACCCGACCCTGTCCGGCAATGCGAAGATCCTGGACGCCGCCGACAACCAGGAGCTGGCCGTCTCCCTGGCGCAAAGGGACTTCAAACGCCGGGATGCTGCGAGAAGGGCAACCCGACAAGCAGGTGTCTCGGAAGAGGAGGAGCAAGAGCGCCGGAAGGGTGGTCGTTGGGAGGATTGGGAGCAGTTGGGCGACCCAGCGACAGCAGCGACAACGGCGACAGATGATGATGAGATCAGGAGACAGATCGAGGCAACGCGGCGCCGGCTCGACGGCACAGGAGAAGGACAAGATGACGCGAGCGCCAGATACTCGCAGGCCAGCTACCGGAGCGCGGCATCCCCACCGAGAGCGCCGCCCAGCCATTCGTACAATTATCCATCCATTTCGAGACCGAGAGCAGTGGAATGGGAGGCGACGCCGTTGGAACCGCAGCGCGCATACACACCGCAGCCGCCTCAACCGCCGAAGCCACCCAAGGAAGACTTTACGACACTACGACAGGAGCTCGATGCGGCGCCTCCGATGCGACCCGGCAAAGATCCTCTGCCCTCGTACGAGTCGGCGTCAGCCGGCATGCTGCAACATGATGTTCCCGAACTGCCGGCCAAGGAGGAGGTTGTCGCACCCTCGGCCAAGGAGCGCCTGACGTTCCGCCCGGCAGCCTACCTCGAGAACGGCGACCCGATCCGACCCGTGTTCCTCCCGACGCAGCTCAAGGACAGATTTCTCAGCATCGCTTCGGAGAACACCCGCAAGGGTCTGGAGATGTGCGGCATCCTCTGCGGGCGGCCGGTTAACAACGCGCTGTTCATCAGCTGCCTTCTCATCCCGGAGCAGAAGAGCACGCCCGACACGTGCGAGACGGAGAACGAGTCCTCGATGCTGGACTACTGCATCAACGAGGATCTCTTGATGGTGGGATGGATTCACACACACCCGACGCAGACGTGCTTCATGAGTTCGCGCGACCTCCACACGCAGGCCGGTTACCAGGTCATGATGCCCGAGAGCATAGCCATCGTCTGTTCTCCACGGCACCAGCCCTCGTATGTTCCCCGCAGCCCCTTCCCGACCCCGTTGTTCTTGTTCACTCGATGGGAAACCCCGGCTAACAGGTTGTGCAGATTTGGCATCTTCCGCCTCACGAACCCCCCCGGACTCACCCACATCCTGCAGTGCACCAGGTCGGAAACGTTCCATCAGCACTCCATCGACAACCTCTACACGAAGGCGCAGAACCCGCCAGGCCACGTTTACCACTCAGACAAGCTCGACTTTTACGTGAAGGATTTGCGCCCTAACCAGTAAGACCGGCACAGGTACGACAGCGGCAGCAGTGCAGGCTACGCGCGGGGAGGATGAATTACATGCTAGCAACGTGGGCTTGACAGAGGGCTGGGGGTTTCGGTGCTATGTGCGGCTCAAGAATGAATCTTGAGACGCTGTTTTGCTTGTTTTTGCATGGCGAGGGCGTTCACAACAGCGGGGTGGGGGGGGATTGCTGTAGGTCTCTAGGGGATGCTCGTCCGTCGAGCGCCTCAACCGGCGCGGACGAGTTGATTAAGGAATCGGAGAAATTTTGTCTGTACTCAGCAACGAGTAGAGCCCTCCGATGACGGCTGAAGAAACGATTGCGACAGTCCATCGCAGTTCTCGATCTCATTTATAGTGTGGTTTCCGAGTCCCGCAGAGTTTATCACAAAAAGGAAACGGGACTGTTTGATGTGTGTGTGTGTGTGTGTGTGTGACCGGCAGGGCCAGAGAGTGTCCTGCGTTGACCATCCCATGGTTTTATTTGAATTACCATCACGTACGTCGGGAGGGGAGGGTAACCACCAAGTCGTGGTGGGTGTGAGCGCCATGACGTCACTGTCGCGGTCCTCTGGGGGGTTCTTCGTCTTCTGGGGCATGTGAGCTCTCGTGGTCTGGTTTTCTTTTTAAACATCAACACCAGCCGGATGACATTCCCTAACCATTGATCACGGGACGACCTTCGGGACGACCTTCGTACCTATGTGCATACCCAAAACGTATTGATAGATTACCTACCTACACACAAAAGAACAAAGACGACAACCAAACCCCTTTTCATCATGGCCTTCCCGACAAACGTGCTGGGCGTCCTCATCGCCGTCGTCAGCGGCTTCGCGCTCGTCCACTCGGCCGACTCGATCCCGCGGCTGCTCAAGTACGAGGGCAAGGCCAAGAAGGCGGCCGAGTGGAGCAGGACGGCCGAGAAGCAGCTCTGGGAGACCCGGTACACGGTTGGGACGGGCTTCGTCGGCGTATGTCTGTTTGCCATCTTTGTTCCTCGTCCCGAGGGTCATTCTCATTCTCATGCTCATGCTCATCCTTACTCTCATTCTCATGCTCATTCTCATTCTCGTTCTCATCCTTACTCTCATTCTCATGCTCATGCTCATCCTTACTCTCATTCTCATGCTCATTTTCGTTCTCATTTTCGTTCTCATTCTCACTCTCACTCTCATGCTTATGCTCGTTCTCATGCCCATTCTCATGCTCATGCTCATGCTCACACTCATTCTCACTCTCACAATCATCACTCACCACGTACACACACACACACACCCCTTGATATGTACCGGCGTATCGCATCTTGACAAACTAACACCCCGCAACAGTGTCTCCTCTCGGCCGCCAGCGGCATCGCATTCTCCCTCTTCGTCCCCCGCGGCCCGGGCGTCGTCGCCGTCGGCTGGCCCGCCCTGCTCGCCGCGGGCCTGACCTACGGCCACCGTTACATCCGCGTCTTCTGGGCGTCGAAGCCCAAGGTGCCCATGATGACGGACTTCAACGAGGCCATCTCGGACACGACCATGGTCCAGGACATGATGAACCCACTGGCCGGCGCCTGGGCCCTTGTGGCGGTCTGCAAGCTTGTCGGGTTGTAATTAGGGTAAATCGGGAATGTGTCTCTCTACTACGTAGCATGAGGGGGGAATCATCAGCCCCCCTCAAGGCATCCGTCACGCCCTTGCGTCTCTTCTCATATACACCCAAACATAGTTCCCCCAAGAGTCCTTGCTCCCCGTGATGTGTCCGTTCCCGTCGCCCGGCGTTGTCCCTTGGGCAAAGTCATCCAGGTCCGCCTCCAGCCTGCCCACCTCGCGGAACCCCCGTCTCTCGAACGACGCCCTGCCGCCCATCGACGACTGCACCCAGCAATACACCCCCGGCTCCGCGTCTGCCTTGTCCGTCCCCCACCGCATCAGCCGCGACCCGACGCCCCGCCCCTGGAACGCCGGGTGCACGACGCAGCTGCACAGGAACCTGCACCTGGAGCCCTCGGGCATGAGCCTCCGGACCCAGTAGCCCATCGACGCGTTCGTCAGGTCCTCCAGGTCCTGCACCGTCCGCTTCTCCTTCTTGTCCCCGGCGAGGTGGGTCGCGACAGTCGGCTCCGCCGGCAGGCCGTCGTCGCCGTCGTCCAGGGGCAGGTCGACGTCCCCCGCGAAACCCCTCCGGACCCAGCCGGCCCATCCCACGGGCTGTCCGCTCGCCGGGTCCTCGGCGACGACGACGTCGACTTTCGGGTGGTCCACCCACGCCACCAGCGCCTGCTCCATGCCTTCGGCGAAGTGACCCGCGCCGCGGAGGGCGGCTTTGAGCTGCGTGTGCGCGTCCGTCCGGAATGCGGCGTCGGCGACGGAGGCGAGGGCGGAGACGTCGGCGCGCGTTGCGGGGCGGAGGGTCACGGAGGTCATGATGTTTCGTGTCGAACAGGGGGGGGAAGCCGTATCTCGGCGGTGATGACCGGACGAGTTGTCCCGGAATTACGGAATGTGATGTAAGTACGGGATCGAGAGTCCGAGTGGTTGGGGGGGAGGTTGGGTTTGTCTCCGTGACCGTTGACGTGATGTGAAAAGGAGGGGGGAGCGGATGTGACGTATCTGACCGGGAAGATGCCGGTCTGCCGGACACCCCACTCGCCTCCTTTTTCTGAGATTTGTGCGTCTGACATATGTCGGTGTTAGACTGGGAGGCTTGCTCTTCCCGATATGGAGCGACAGGGCTGGGGATCGGATCCTACGGAGCGAATCTCACCTAACCCACACTCTGCGAGAGTTGGGTGTGGGATATGGCATGGTGATTAACTGTGCTTCCTCGTTGGAGAGTCGGTATAACGCTCATCAACGACTCGAGTGTCTCCATGAGTACTGTGTACTGCTCATCCCAATAGATTCTCTACAATGACAAGTTATTTACATGCCGCCTAGGAATTCATTCAGAGCATTTCAGCCACGACTTCAGAAGATGATACCCCGGTCCGTTGAGGTCTCATCTGTCCACAACGAGTCGATGGATTATATTCCAGAGTTACAGACAGAATGGCGACCGGATAACAACGGTACAAAGCTGCAATGACGAGAACAAGTATAGGGTGAAAGGAGCCCCAAGCTCGCTTATTCAAATCGACCAAGCCGTTGTTCACCGCCGCAAATTGGCGATACGGTTGGCGATAATTAATTACGGTTGTTCACACTCAACCATTGCTTTTACCTACATCGATATAAACTTGTTGCAGAACGGCGAAGCGAGCTCAAGTACCGTTGAGGTGCCTACAGTTTCGTCGACGAGACCGACTCTAGAGTTACTGGGTCGAAAAGCTGGTTCAGTCCCGGCTGAAGATGATGCAAGAGAATCTCAAAGTACCTAGGGAGGGAGGTTGCGCTCAGCCGCATCGCGTCATCCAGCGCATTCATCGTCATTAAACCTCAAAACGAGCATTTGTCCCGGATACAGAGACTATGCGGGCATCGCTTTATGCCTTATGAACGTCATATCCGCGTATTCGGATACAGGAAGAACGGTAGATCGAGGAGCAATGACGGAGGCCCCCCACAGTCTTCAACCCCTTTTACAGACTACAGTTACCAACACACACACACACACACAGACGCAAACCGTTTCTGTCCGTCATTCTGGGACGATCGGTCCAACTGATCGAAAACCAAGGGCTCCGGACCCCTGAAAGAAACCTGTGTTCTATGAGGCGGAGAACTCTGTCTTCGCGACCTGAACCAGAAGACACGAACATTGGGCTGCAACGCCACCGGCAGCCCAAGACAACGATCTATTAGTAGCTGTTTGACGTATGAAGTTGTTTCTGAGATTAGCAGACGTTCCAGACCCGACGTGATGGCTGGACTGGCCGACCAGCGGACACCATCGTCTCCAACGCCATAGGGTGCTGTATCGGGAGTAGGCAAATAAAGGATGATGGATGATGGCATCAAATGGTCAACGAGACTACAATCTCATTATCAAGCAACTAAAAGACTTGAGAAAAACAGAAAAACGATCGGAATCGCGAATGGTGATTTAGAACCGAGGAGGAAACCCGTTCACCTGGCACGTCGTGCCGTGATGTCTTCAGACTTCAACTCCCAACCCAAAACAATCGCCATGACGATTGTGTCGAAAACGATCATTTTCACTGGCCTCTTCATGATCCGCTGGGGCAAGTCTGTTCAGATCAAACACGTCGCCTCGTCGCGAAATACATTTTCTTGTTCACATCAGCGCATTTTCTTGACATCAACTTTGATACAGCGGCAACAACAAACGTCGAAATCGACGATGGGAGAACAGCAGGCGAGCTCCAAAACGGCCACGAGTGACGAGTACCACTGATGAGTGATGGTCAAGATCGTGTGGCGTCCCGAAACATCGGAGACGGCATCGTCGACAAACGCTCGGCCGTTGGTGGTTAGAACGAAGCCCTTCCGGGCGGTAATGGAGGAATGTACAACACAAGCAAACTCTCACTTTGAAGAAAGAAAGAAGAAAAAAGTATTCTTCTGCTTCAAGCCCTTCCGTTACAACTTACCTATACTAAAACCGTTACTCTCGTCGCGGTTCTACAGAACCCTCCCTGAATCTATCTCAGGGCTTGGCCGGCGGCCCAACAGGGCGGAGGGGCGCGCATCCCTTTCTGAAAGCTTGCTTGGCGATACTTTCCTGCTGAAGCACGGGAAGCACGACGTTGAAATAACGGAAACGGCCTTTTTAGATTTTGTCTGCAATGCGAGTTAATGCGGGACGGCAGTCCGTAGGGCCAAGGGCGGGATCTGCAACTAAATAATATACACACAAAGGAACTATCTACGAGGTAAAAGTCAGTGGATAGACCACCGTCCGGCCAGAGCAGAGATCCGACAGATACGGGTACGAACACGCACGGAAAGAGAAATGATTCGTCCACCGATCGACGACAAGTAGAGTTTGGCGTCCAGGTCAATCCTGGCGACCGTTGGTGGGTTGCCGTCAGCTCGGACTACCCTCGACGGGATATGCATGGAGGGACGAGTAACAGAGAGACAAGAGGCATAGTACGTAGAGAGAGAGAGAGAGAGAGAGGCCCTCACTTTTCACAACCACATTGGACGTTAATGCGTGCCCGCCCGCAGCGGGCATGACTTTGGTTTCTCATCGCATGCCCGTTGCGGTAAGACCCTCATCGTCGCGAACATGCTTTACCCCTGGACCTCCCAGACAACTCAGCACCAGTTAAAGAAGCGTTGCCAAGAGCCCGCACGTGAGAGCCGAGAGCGCCGTTCAACGGCTTTTTTTTCTTTAACATTGCTCTGCCCCGGGAAGATGCCCACCCACCCTGCGCCCACCCTTGAGAGGTTGGCCGTTGGACATGACGATATATAGGGGGGGGGGGGGGGGGGGGGGGGGGGGGGGGAAGGGGGAGAAAAGGGAAAAGGAGAGGAGGAGGACAAGATTCATCCCAGCGTTTCATCCCAATGCGACGCCTGGCGGTACGTTTTGTGACGTACTGACAGCTACTGCGATCGAAAGTTTCTCCCGCTCTGCTCAGTGCTCTCTCTCTTCTCCTTGGGAGCCCATATTAAGGGAGACGATGGGCGCCCCGAGTCAAAAAGTCTCGGCAGGAGAGCGGTTCAAGTTCAAGAGGCTCCCCAGGAGTTATTTAGACATCATCGGATCCTTTCTGAAGCCAAGCGTCTTTCTTCAAATATCAAGCTAAACGAGAATATCAACACGACAGTAATCCGCGGATTTTCCATAAAACTCGACCACTTTGAACACGCACACACAACACACACACACACAACATGCTCGGAATCGGAGGCCGGCTATCTGCCATCATTCCCATCATCGCTTCGGCCGTCGCCGTCGCGCTATCCATTGTTCTGCTGGTATCCGGGACAGGCACGAGCAGTGGAGGAGACAACTACTGGTTGTCGGTAGGTTCCAACGACCACCAACTTGGTGACAAGAACTGTTCGCTAACCACGGCTGTCCCCGCCCGCCCGCCTGTAGCTGAACACATCAAAGGTCGGGCAAGACATCATCAGGATCCAGGCGGCGAACAACGGAAACGGAAACGGCAACGGCGGCGGCGGTGGAAGTCCCATTCCCGGCCTCCCCGGTCTTCCCGGTCTTCCTGGCCTCCCCGCGCCGAGCGATCCGACGGGCATCACCCAAGGCATCGGCAACGCCCTGGGCGGCGTTCTCGGCAACCTCACCAACGCCATCGGCAATGGAGTCCAGGACATCCAGGGCCAGCTCGTCGGCAACCTGACGCAGCTCCTCGGCGTCAAGGACAACTACCGCCTCTACCTCACCAAGATGTGCGAGGCCACCTACGCCGACGAGAACAACCCGGACACCAAGGTCACCATCAACAAGTGCTCGAGCTACAGTGACAAGGGAGAGGGTACGTTTTTTTTTTGTTGAAAGCTTCAGTTCCCCTGTAACTTGGTTGAAGAAGAAGCATCGGTCATGTGCGCTAACAGCAAGGTTGAACCAAAAAACAGGCCTGAAGAATATCACCGGCTCCATCCCCTCGTCCGTCACCGTCGGCACGGCTCAAGTCTCCGTCCCGCTCGTCTCCGCCTTGGGGGCAACCCTCGACCAGATCGTCGACCTCGCCAGCGGGGGCGCCAAGGCCATGGTGGCCCTCCTCGCCATCGGCACGGCCGCCGCGGGCATCGTCCTCCTCGCGACCCTGCCCATCATCCTCGTCGGCTTCCTCCGCGTCCTCGTCCTCGTCTCCGTCGTCTTCTCCCTCATCGGCTCTTTCACCCTGTCGGCCTTCGCCATGGTCACGACCGGCCTCATCTACGGCGGTAAGGGCATGCTCAACCGCACGCTGAGCGCCTTCGGCATGCAGATCCAGACCGGCGGGCCCTTCGTCGCCATGTCCTGGGTCGCCGCCGTCGCGTCCATGGTCGCCGCGACCTACTGGTTCATGGTCTGGTTCGTCAGCTTCCGCCGCACCGCCTTCAGCAGGCGCAAGCGCACGGAGAACGAGATCGGCAACTGGGGGGGCATCTTCCGCGAGGTCAAGGGCGACCTGAAGACGTGGGAGGGAGGCGAGAAGTAAAGGGATGGGGGGGGGGGGGGGG
>PJEX01000391.1:0-42423 GCA_005350895.1 Colletotrichum tanaceti | reverse complement strand
CCCTAACCCTAACCCTAACCCTAACCCTAACCCTAACCCTAACCCTAACCCTAACCCTAACCCTAACCCTAAACCCTAAACCTTTCTTAACTATACTATATTTATCCCTATATCTCCTCTCTCTCTATTCTCTCTTATCACCCTACCTGCTCCTCCTACTCTTGCCTAGTGTCTCTCTAGGTACCTAAGGAACTAACAATCTTAGGCCTGCTAGGAGATACCTTGCAGGTAGGCCTTCTATTACTGTCTTGCTAGTCTAACTAGCAAAGGGGACCTAGGACTTAGAGGAGGAACAGCTAGCAGGGCTTCTGCTATAGCCTAGTAAGTTAAAGCAGTAGAAAAGGTCCTAGGAAGTGCTAAAGAGAGCCCCTCTTAAAGTCTTTTAGCTTTAGCTGCCCTAGTGCATAACAGCCTAAGAACTCTTAGACTAGCAGCAGAGACTTAGTACTAAAAAAAGCCCCTAGGGGCTTTTAGCTTTACCTACCTACTACTACTACAAGCACTACTACTCTATACATAAGTAGGTAACTAGATAACAGTCTAGTAAGTCAATCTAGCAGAAGGTTACCTTACAGTTAGAAAAAAGCCCCCTAGGGCTTTTGCCTTTACCTGCCTAGGGTAGATAATCGCCTA
Source organism: Colletotrichum tanaceti (assembly GCA_005350895.1). Classification (NCBI taxonomy): domain Eukaryota; kingdom Fungi; phylum Ascomycota; class Sordariomycetes; order Glomerellales; family Glomerellaceae; genus Colletotrichum; species Colletotrichum tanaceti. The sequence continues at coordinate 41,790 of PJEX01000391.1, read as the reverse complement.
GCTGCTTAGACTAGCAGAGAAGGCTTAGTGCTAGAAAAAGCCCCCTAGAGCTTTTACCTTTACCTACCTTCTACTACTACTCTATATATAAGTAGGTAACTAGTTAATAGCCTAGTAACTTAAACTAGCAGAGGAGACTCTATACTAAGAAAAGCCCCCTAGGGCTTTTACCTTTACCTGCCTTCTACTACTTACTACTCTATATATAAGTAGGTAACTAGATAATAGCCTAGTAAGTTTATCTAGTAGAAGGTTAGCTTAGGTTTGAAAAAAGCCCCCTAGGGCTTTTAGTATAACTGTTCCTTATCCACTGTTTATTACATTAAGCTAATTGTCACAAGGAAGTCTATGTATATTTTAGCTCACTAATTTATTCCTCTTATATACTTATTTACATGCTATTATATATTTAACAGTATCTCTTTTCGTTACCTATTATTACAATAGGATAAGTATCTTTCACCCTAAATCTCCTATACCTTACTGTATACTCTAACTTATAACAGTTATAAGCCTAGTTTTACTTACTATTATACGCTACACTATAATACTTTACTATCTACTACCTTTAGAGTACTTATTAATTAGTCTACTGTCTGCTAATATAACTAACTAGCCTATTAATCTCTTTTCTACAGTTAAGCTAACAAGCTAACGCAACTAGCCAACCTAGTTCTAAGCGCTGAAATCTTAGTGTTAAGGACTAGGCGTGTGGGGGCTTGTTAACCCTAACCTACCTAACATCCCTTCTAATAATCTCACTAAGGAAGGGATCCTAACAATCGACTTCTTAGTAGCTAAAGCTTAAGCTGCTAAGGATATATAATATAAGGGTGCTCTTATATCCTACCTCTAAGACAAAGAGGCATAGGAAGTAGCCCTAATTCCTGCTAACAGCTCTAAGAAACCTCCCTTTACACATATAGAGCCTACTAAATCTGTTATCTTACAAGCAGATGTCTTAAAGGATTAGAACATTACTATTAAAACTTATAGTATAATAGCTCTAGTCTACGCTTAATAAGTCAAAAGTCTCTACACTATACTTAACTAGATAACTAAGACTGTAAGCGTTACTCTCCTTATAACTGCATACCTTAAGGCAAGCACTAATAGTAAAGCTACAGTCTAGAGGACCTTTTGTTATCTTAAAGCAAACCTTATGCCTAACAACCTTAACACTCTCTCTACTGTTAGAGAGGAGTATTAATAAGTTCTTAAACGCATAAAGGGAGGAGTTAACCCTATACACTAGTATAAGGACTAGTAAGTAGCCTACCTTTAAGCTTATATATATAACGTTCCTAAGGTCTAGGGTAAGCTTACAGCAAAAGACTTCCTAAATGCAGTTTAAGTTAAGTTAAACCTAACCTAGGGAGAACGTATATACAAAACACTAGTTAAAAACCTTAAGCTTAGTTACCCTACTCTATCTGTATTAGAGCTAGGATAAATCTTCAGCATTATAACTTATAACAACCCTTCTAGGAAGAGCCTTTTCTACTCTAGGGCTTATTTAATACTTACTAGTTAATTAGATAAGCGTATACCTAACAATTCTGCTAGCAATAAGCTAGAAATTAAATGCCTATATAGTTACTCCTATAAGTAGCAGATTTAAGAATGCAACTACCTATGCTTTACCCTTACAGGCTAATACTATAGCTAACGCACTCCTAATGTCTCTAACACCTAGCAGAATAAGATTTAAAAGGAAACTATAGACAGTAAGTAGAAATCATCCCACAAAAAGCTAATTTCAAAGAAATAGTTAAAACCTAATAGAACTCTCCTTCCCTTTAAGCCTAAATTAATTAACTAAAACTAAATCTAAAACCCTCTAAAAAACGCTAAGGACTTAGGCTATCCTAGAAGCGTTATTACTGTTACTATCTAACCCCTTCCCCTTCCTAAGAGCCTACACACAATCTTTAGTATAGCTCTTATTAGCTCCTATCCTCTTTCTAAGAGCACTGTTATAGATACCTATAGAGCAGTCTACCTTATTAATAACAAAAGCCTCTTAGAACCTAGTTCCTATAAGCTATCTAGTCCTAATAACTTTATAGAGGTTAGTATATCTTTACTTCCTGTAAGCAGGAGGGGTACTTAGGTTATTAAGGGTATTATTAATAGCCTATAGGGACTGTTAACTAAAGATCTTATACTTAATAACATTACTTTAGTAGAAGGCTTTTATACTAATATAGCCTCTAAGGCTTTTCTTCTTAATAGCAGTCTCTAGTACTGTAGGAAGGACTGTATAAGACACTATAGCAAGCTTAATAACAGTAATATAGTTATAAAGCTTTACAGGAAGTATAACTTAGTCTTTATTTAATATAAGCTAACTTTTAATTATCTAAGTGTATATAAGAACCTGCTTCCTAAAAGCCTAGTAGGTATTCTAGCATTTACTGCGCGCTCTAGGCGTAGGTTATAGAGGAGATTATATTAAAACACACGCAAGAGGGTAGATACTACGCTCCTTTAGCATCTTAGATTAGGTTACCTAGGTCCTAAGGGACTTTGTAACCTAGTCTAGAGGGTGAGGGGGGTATGCATTAGGGGCCTACTATAGATTAAGTGTAAAGACTGTAGTGCTACACACGCAGAAAACATTACCTTAAGAGGGCTATTAGAATTAAAGGTAATATACCTATAGTATAGGGTTTACTAAGATCTCTTTAACTTCCCTAAATTACTGTCTAGAATAAGGTAGATCCTTATTACCTATAACAAATACTTAGGCTTTATTATAGCCTACCTATTAGCATATAAGACTAAGTCTCTTATGCTTAGAGCCCTCTAGATAATTAAGGCCTAGGTATATAGAGAGAAAGGTCTTAATATCTGTAAGTTCTAGCATAACAACAAAGCTACAGTTCTTAGCCCTAAGGTTATAAGGGCCTATAAGATATAGACTACCTTAGTTAGAATTAAAATTAAAACACTACTACTACACACAAAAGAGCCTATTAGAGCTACTAAAAGAGCAGGCTATCTTATAATTGTTAAGTCTATTAAGATATACATTAGAGCAAATCTTCCTAAGGGGCTATATAACAAGGCAGTATTTACAGCAGTCTATATACATAACATTAGCCTACAGGAATCTAATAGCTAGGAGACTCTAATAGAAATAGAGCTTAAATAGTTTTAGTAATATTTCTGCTAGTAGCAGGCAGACTCTCTAGTGCCTTTAGATAAGGCGCTATAACTAAACTAGGGAGGACTCTATGCATATAGGTATAAGGCATACCTACTGCAGAGAGATTGTAAGAAGGGCATAAGACAAAGGGATTATAAGGTGCTTCCCTGCAGCTATATTAGTTACCTAGTAGGTTATATGCCTTAAACGCATAACCTATATAGGATCTAGGTTCCTGCACTTAAGTAGGTAATAACTATATGTAATGTACGCTTTAACAAGAGCTCTTTCTACAGTAAGGCCTATAAGAAAGATGCTATATAAGGCCTAGAAGCTTATAAAGTAATAGAGGTTATTAAAGAGTCTATCACAGTCTTAGACAACCTCCTTAGGTTACTTAGCATCATCGCTTCTAAGGATAATATTTAACCTCTAACGTTAGCTACACTATTACCTATAGTTAAGGATTAACAAGCAAGTCTTACTTAAGACGTTAAGCATATAGGATAAGTAAGAGAGGCAGCAGATCTGCTAACTAGTACTCCTACTCTTAGGGGTGAGATTAAGTCTACTAAAAACACACCTAGGTTATTAACAGTTAACAGCATTTCTAGTCTAGGACTATCTCTTTTTTCTGTAGATATATATATAACTAGCCTATTAGTAAATAGCAGACTAGACGCTAACAGCAGTTCTTAGCTACTGCCTATTAATATAGATATACTAAGTCCTAACTGATAAGTACGCTAAGCTATTACAAAACTCTAGAAACAGACGCATAGCAGGCATATCTACGCAATTATGCAGTTTAATTAAAGAACTGTATAACAGAAACACTCCTAGGATTACCTATTCAGTACCTTTCTGCCTAATTAGCAAAAGGTAGAGGAAGAAAGTAACCTAGGATATAGGACCCTTTATAAAGTCTTTAGAGGAGCTGTTAAGAGGGCCTATCTTAAGCGCTATTTAGCTAGTAAGACTCTTAAGTCTAGTAAGATTCTTAAGCTTTACAAGGATAACCTTGTTAACCTACTAAACTACTAGAAGGATCTTAACAAGCTGCCTCCTAAGGTTAAGGCCTAGTTTCTTAAAGCTACAGAAACAGAGATAGGTAAGATCTAGGATAAAGACATATAGGAAGTTATTAACTGTAATCCTTCTCTTAACATCCTTCCCCTTAAATAGATTTTTTTATATAAATTTAATAAGGACAGACTCCTTAACAGATACAAGGCATATATCTGTATACAAGGAGATTTACAGACACTAGACCCTTTACAGAGTACCTACGCCTCTACGCTTATAGTAAAGGCTTTTTAGATAGTAATAGCTCTAGCAGCTTAATTTAACCTTAAGATTAGGTAATTTAATGTTATAAACGTATTTCTTAACTTAGTTCTTAATAATAACTACAAGATCTATGTTAAGCTCCTAGAGGGGTATAAAATCCCTAGCAAAATCGCATAACTAAAACGCACTCTCTACAGCCTCTATAATACTCCTATTCTCTAGTTCTTAATGTTTACAGGAGCTTTAAAAGATCTTATAATAGTTACCTATAATGAGGAGTAGTGTATTTACTAATCAGCAGACAAGAAGGTAATTCTTATGTTCTATGTTAACAACTTTAAGGTTGTCTTCTACTAAAGTTATAAGAGGGAGGTAGATAAGATTATCTTAGGTATTATAGCTAGGTTTAAGATTAAGGAAAGCCTACTAGATTACTACCTAGGTATGCAAATTGTCTGCAATTAAAAGAACAGGAAGATTTACCTCCTTTAAGACACCTACACTAAAAGAACTGCAAAGCGCTTTAACCTTACTAACAGCTAATATCTAGCTACACTACTTCTATTCTTTAAGCTAGTCCTAAATAAAGGTTAAGCAACTTATTAATAGGTAAAATGCTATTAGGAGATAGTAGGATTAGTGCTTTATTTAGCAGTAATAATAAGACTAGATATTACGTTTATATACATATAGCTCTTACGCTTTCTTACTAACTTAAGCTCTAGATATATTATTACTACTAACTAGTGTATCTATTATCTCTATTACATAAGATTTATTACGCTTACCTATAGCTACTTCCTAAGGGCTTAATCTCTCCTTATAGCTAGAGACATAAGCTTTATAGATAACCCTTTAATAAGGCGTTTATTATAGGGATACCTTATTTACCTCTTTAGAGGTCCTATTTAGTAGAAAGCAGCATGCTAGAATACAGTTACTACGTCTACTATAGAGGCAGAGCTTCTCTGCCTTAAGCATACTGTAAAGGAGGTAATAGCTCTCTAGTGCCTTTTTAGGGATATTAATCTCACGCTAGATAATAAGTAGAAAGTATACTACAATAACCTTCAGACTATATGCCTTATAGTTAATAAAAACAAATATATAATGACTTGCCTGTGTTACGTTAATATCTAGAACATATAGCTACAATAAGAGCATGCAAAAGGAAGCTTCTCTGTTATATATATACCTACAAACAAGATACTAGCTAACAGGTTAACAAAGAACCTATTACACATAAAGTTTAAGGAATTCTGCTTACAGCTAAACCTTAGTAATATGCAACACTTAATATAGGATAAGTAGAAACATAGAATAATTTATATTACAGGCTATACCTAGTAAGAACTTAGTAACTACCCTATAGGGTGTATACTAAAACGACTACTTTATATACTTATTAAGGTAACAGCCTAGGGGAGCTATAAGGGTATCCCTAACGAGAGGCTTAACTGCCTCTAGGAGGTAACTCTTTTGCTCCTTATAAGGAGCACTACTAACTACTACAGGCGCAGCAGGCGTAGCAATAATAACTGCCTCTAGCAAGACAGCTTCTATAGGTATAATGTCAAACAACACTACTAGCTGCTTTAGCACTACATACTTAGGAAGAGTATACAGTACCTCTATAACTATAGGCTAGGGGGTAGGTAAAGGAAGGCACTAGTCTAAAATGTTAGCCTCTACCTTATAGCTATAGTTAATTAAACTGTAAATCACAGTCTATAAATAGGATAGCTTCTATAATATACATTAGTACTAAATAACATAAAACGTATATAAAACTCACAGTCTTCCTTGCTCTTCCCTTAAGCTTATCTCTAAGCTTGTCTGTAAAGGCCTACAACACAGGCTTAATAGGCATACAGAATCAGGCAGCCTAACCGCTAAAGCACTAAATACACTGTCGTCTGCTACCCTCTAGGCAACAACTAGTGCCTTAGCTATAAAGAGCAGCCTTTAAGCATAGGAGGCAGGGGATCTTACGCTCCTTTAGCTAGCTATTACCTTTCTTAGGAGCTATGCATATATTAGAACACTTCTTAACAGCTAACACATACATATATAACGATATACTATATAAGAAAAGGGTCTCCTTTCCCTTCTTTAAGGGAGTTATAAGCTTTTAGCCTATAAGATCTAGTTAGCAATAAGTTAATTAATAGTATTATACTACCTATGCTTTAGCAGGGGGTTATTATCCTTGCTCTTACTCTTAGTCTCCTCCTCCTCCTTATTGTTTCCTGCCTCTTCCTCTTCCTCTTCCTCTTCCTCTAGGTTAGGGTGTAGAGACTTAACGATAAAAGGGGAATAGCCTTTAAGAAGGCTAGTCTTAATAGCAGCAGTAGCAATAGGGTTATTAGGAAAAGCGAGGGTAGCAACCTTACCTGCAGCAGCAATCTCTTCCTCCTTAAAGGAGGTACTGTTACTATTAGCTAAAAATGAAATTAATAACTGCTAAGCAACATCCTACATATAGTAAAAGGCAGACACACTATTCTTTAACTTATTAGTTATTTTAAAATTATCTATTAGCTGTTAGTATATTAATTCTTATTAGCGAAAACGCACTTAAGGCATACAAATTTAACTTAAAAATACTTACTTTAACGACAACAAGGGCTTACAGAAGAAAGGAAGAAAATTTTGCAGCAGCAGGCAGCAGAAATCCTACTTTTTACTACCTCTTACGCTCTTACTACCTTTAGCTACCCTTATTTCCGCTTTAGGACAACCCTCAGCAAAATAAGGCTATTAATAAAGGCTACACAACATACTACAACAACACAATCACTTAGTTATTTTACAGTTATGTTTTACAAGCACTTAAGGGATTAATTCTAATATACTATTTTTGTCTATTTATAACTAATTTTAATTACTTAATTGCTTAAACAATTAGGGGGTATATTACAAGGAAGTCTATATATATTTTAGCTTACTAATTTATTCCTCTTATATACTTATTTATATACTATTATGTATTTAACAGTATCTCTTTTTGTTACCTATTATTATAATAGGATAAGCATCTTTCACCCTAAATCTCCTATACCTTACTGTATGCTCTAACTTATAACATTAATAGTACTTTACTTTGTTTAGGGATATAGTTTAGTTATATAACTGTCTGCTTAGGAAGCCTTTTACTTAATACTATTATATCTACTACTACTACTACTACTACTACTACTACTACTACTACTACTACTACTACTACTACTACTACTACTGCTACTGCTACTACTGCTGCTACTACCCCCTAACCCCCCTAACCCCTCCCTCCCTATTCCCCTTTCCCTTTCCTTACCTAACCCTAACCTAACTAGCTTAGGGCTATAGGGGGGGTCTACTTCTGCTACCTATTCCTTTACATCCTCTACTGCCTAGCTGCAGTGCTAAGGTAGATTATCCTTACAGCAACGCTGCTACCAGCCTACAAGACCTTCCTAGTAAGGACGCTAAGGCTAGCGCGCGACAGCTACTACTAGCTAATTAAGGCAGTTAAGGGGGTAACACTAAAGCTAGAGCCCTGCAATACTAACCCTATTATAGCAGGTGCTGCAGCCCTATAGCGTTACCTAGACACTATTTTCTACACCTTAGTAGAGAGGAGTAACCTAGCCTATAGGGTAAGGACCTACTGCATACTGCATAATCTAATCAACAGCCTTACCTCTAAGATTACTAAGCAAAACATAGTAACTAGCTACCTGCTATACCTACCTAAGACAATTATCCTCCTATTTATAGATATTACTAGTGTAATAGTAGTAGCTAACAGCCTAGGGCGTAAGCTAGTATACGCTACTTATCACTATAACAGTAACTAATATTAGTAAGAGGCAGTCTGCCTAGCCCTATAGGAGTATAAGGATACTCTAGACGCCTATATAAAGGCTGCTGCAGCTACGCCTACTAGCAGCTATACACTAAGTTTAGTAGTAATAGCATAGCAGCTAGAGGATATACTATACCTTATTAGGATAAGTATAATTAGTAAGTTATAGGACATTAGCGCTAATACTGTTATCTGTATATAGGGCTTCCCTATTAGCGCCACAACGCTAGACTAGGGATTTAGCTGTAGCGTAAGGGATAGAAGGCCTAGCATAGCAACCTACTTCTATAAGTAAAGCAATACTAATAGCATATTTATTACCCTAGTGTGTAACACAGGCGTAGACACTACAGCAGATAACGTAGGTATAGCAGAGACACAGTAGAGTAAGGCAGTTATAGCCTAGTTCCTATTAATAACGCAATATTAAAGGGTGCTGCTAGTAACATACTTTAACTAGGCTAGCTATTACATAAGGTGTAATAGCCTAGCAGGAGACTAGCTATACAATCTCTATAAGGAAAGGTAGAACAACTAAGCTACAAAAAGCACTACTAACACTAGGGAATAATAACAGCAGCCTATAATACTAGCCTAGCCTACTATCCGCTAAGCACTACTAACTCTACCTACTAACGCTACTAGATAGAAATAGAAACTACTAGCTAGGTAGTAGTAGCTAGTAGATAATAGAGGTAGCTAGCAAAAACGTATATAAGGTCTAGATAGGGATAACATAATAGTATAAAGGATAGAGACGCTGCTGCAGGCCCTAACGCAAGCGCAGAAAACAATATATTACTATTATTAGCTGATAGGAGATAGGCCTTAGGCTAATCAACTGCGCAGCGCACCTACATCTATATTAATATCGCCTTTAACTAACTACAGGCTAGAGAGAGCTACCCTACAGCTAGCTTAGACTAGGCCTATAGTAAAGGACTATAAGACATATAAGCTTAGCTATATAAAGAAGCGCTAGCTAGCGAATAGTATAATAGAGTAGGGGTAATAGTAAATATAGGAAACTGTTATCCTCTCTAATAATAAGGATAACGTAGTAGGAGAAGGGATGCTAAATAGCTAAGGTATATTATCTATATAAATAGAGTACTCCTACCCTAGCAGCTGTTATGTTCTATTATCCCTACTACAGTATGCTAGGGGCTTAGTAGGGTATAAGTCTACTGCAGCCTGTTAAGGTAGTGTATTCTAGTAGTTATATTACTAATAGTGCTTTTATTACTATAGTAATTAATATTAATAATAATAGTAATAATAGTAATAGTAACAACAATAATAGTAATAATAATAACACTAATAACAATAATAACGACAAGGATAACAATAATAATAACAATAATAACAACAATAATAGTAATAATAATAATAATAGCAGTAATAATAGCGTAATACTAGGTAAGGTAACAATAAGAGCTACTACTAATAGTATAAACCTTAAGCTACCTCTAGCTTAGGCTATAGTAACTAGCAATCTTTAGCGTAAGCAGTTATTTATTAAGGTTTTGCAGCCCTACAGTAGCAAGCTCTAGGCCTATAATAACCTATCCTATATTAAGTTACTGTATAGTAATAAGGCTTTCTGCTTAGTTTATAGGGTCCTCTAGGACTACATTATAGACAACTACCTGTCTAATAAATGCAGCTTGCTTAAGCAGGATGTTAACAGTAGCATAAAGCTAAAGGGAGTATTATAGAGGGTGCTTAACGTAATAAAGGATAAGTTAGTAAAGATACTGAACGCAACCTGTTAGAAGTACTATAGGCCCTAGCCTAGTCTAAGTGCTTAGGATCCTCTACCTCAGCATATATATAGGGGTATAGTGTATAGAGCCTTTATCTATTAAGGCCCTAGCACTAAGTTTTATAACTATAGCAGAGACTATAGTAGGGTAGTAGGGGCTAGGAGGTACCTATTACTTAGTGTTACCTTTTGCCTGCTGCTTATACTACAGGATTGCGTCTACATAGCTAGTATACTGCGTATGCTAGGCGCCCTAGCAGCTTTTATTACCTGCTTTAATAATAGCAAAGCAGTAGCATTGTTAGCAGCTAAGCAGGGGGGTTAGTCCTAGGACTAGTAGAGGGATCTGTCTTAGCTACGCAACGCTATTAAGGCTTAGGTCTATAGTAAGGATAGTATAGAGTAGAAGGAGCTTCTTTAGCATAAGGGCCTCTATTAGTGTTACCCCTACAAGCTTACCCTATTTATCCCCTTTATTGCGCACAGCCTTAGCTTAAAGGTATATAATAGCAATAGGGTATAGAAATAGGAGGATACCCTAGTTACTATAAATAGCCCTCCTTATTTATCTACTAAGGCATATTAACGTAACAGTTAGTGAGAAAGGGGATAGGGTAATAATTATAATTAGGCCTTTTAATAGAGCTAGCCTAGATAAGCTTATAATAGTAATTATTAGGGGTTTATAGTATTAATAGGCTTATATATAGATAGATTGTAATATATAGGGATAACTTCTGTAGTATATACTAGTAACTATATCTAGTAGGTCTAACTGTATTGTTTAGAATAGTAAAGAAGTATTACTTAACTAAAAGATAGAATAATTCTACTCTATATTATAATACCTCCTCTATAATAGGCTTATATAGATTAGTCTACTGCTACCTATCTGTTGTTTTAAATATAAGATAAAATAACGCTTTAGTATTGTTAAGACAGGCTGCAGTAATAACGCCTTAGGCTATAAGCCTAGTATCTAGTGTTACAACTATATATATAAACTAATTAATGTTAGTATCCTTGCTTACTAGCTAATACTAGCTAAGGGTGAGGAGGGTATAATGATTAAGCCCTAGACTACCTAACTAGGTTGTATAAGTTAATTATTCTGCTTTAAATTAATGGATTACTAGGCTGTAGCCTATATGCCTCTAGCCTAGAGAAGGGGGGGATAGGGATAGAAAGGTAATATACTAGCTAAGTGAAATAGAGATATCTATTGTTAAATTTAGCCTTTAACCTCTGCTATCTGAAAGCGTGCTAGAGCTACAAACTAGAGTATCCTTGTTAGTAGGGTAGCAGCGCGCTTATAACTAGAATAGGGTGCCTTCTAAGATAGCTTAAACGTTACGCTGCCTAGCCTAATAAAGGGGGTATAGGCAGTATACCTAAAGACAAGAGTAGTAAGGAGGAGGATAGTAGCTACCTTAGGATATATAGCTATAAGGTTAATAAGTATACTATATATAAGTTTAAAGTAGGCAGCAGTTAGGTTAAACTTATTATTCTTTAGGCTTTAATTTTCTAATGCAGTAAACCTAGTAATAACAAACAGTAGCACTTAGTTATAGGGGGGCTAGTATTTAGCATATATGCGCTTAATAGGCTAGAGGATAACAGTCTTCTAAAAGGGTATAGGGGGGAGTAATATAGGCATAACAACCTTACAGTCTTCTTTATTAAGACTATAGGGGGTAAATAAGATAAGCTAAAAGTAGTTACTAAGCTATTGCTAGAGGATATTTTATACTTAAGCCTAGGGGCTGTTTAGCTAGAAGCAGGCTATATACCCCTAACGCCTAACCTTAGAGATAGATAGTAGTATCCTTTATATCTTAGGCATCCTCTACTAAGACATTAACTAGCTAATTATTTGCTAGACATTATTCTAGACCTTAATAGATACTACCTCTGCTAGGCGGTTGTTAGGTAGGTATAATAGTTGTTTAAGTATAGCTTAGTACTACTATAGGGGTATAGTGTGTAGATAGCTGCTCCTTAGCGATTTGCAGCTAGTATAGGCTGCTCCTATAGTTAGCTACTCCTCTACTAGGTAACCTAGGGTGCTGCAAAAGGTAGATAAGATAGATAGGCATTAGGAAGCATTATTATAAGTCTTAATAATAATAGCTATAAGTAGTAGTAAATGTTACTGCTAATATAGTAACGCTAACTAGTTAGTCTATAGCCTATAATTACTAGTAGAGGCAACCTAGAAGCTAATATAGTGTATTACCTTAGAGAGTATGTTAATATCTTACTTCTTCTTGTTTAAATAACAGCTAATGTTAGGCACTAGTAGGGTTACCTTATTAGATATATAGTACTAGAGGATTTAGTAATATAGGTAAAGGTCTACTATACTATTACTTATAGTAATAGATAACTCCTTACTAGGGTAGGATAGTAGTCCTTTTGTAGTGTAGTGTAGCTGTTCCTAAGCCTCCTAAGAGGGGTTAAAGTTAGGATAATAGCTAAGTTATATAGCGTAGATAAATAATATTATCTCTTTAATCTATAAGATCTAAAACTAAACTAGGTAATGTTAGATAATACTAAGGAGGAAAACAGTAATAGCTTACTAGCATTATTATATTTAGGCCCTAGGATACTAACCCTAGGCGTTAGGAGATAGAGTAGGTAAGGGGGGGAAGGAGATAGTATTTAGGGAGTATAGAATAACCTACCTTATTAACGCAGCTAATAGCTATCTATTCCTATTATAAGATATTAAAAGTAGTCTCTAAAAGCTATAGTTAGTACTACCTATTAATTAGAGGATACTATATAGCATTACGCTAGAGTATAATAAGTTGCTTAGTAGGGATAGCAATACAGCCTTAATTATATAATATATACGCTAGGGGGGACCTACTAGTTAGTAATGCGACTAGGATAGCCTTATTAATGTATGTTACTATACTTTATATGTTCTATAATATAGTATGTAAACTATAGGTATAACAGACTAGTTCTACCTAGGAGTATTACTAGTAACTAGCGTAGGATATAGTATAGCTCTACATTAAGGGGGTTAAGGTTATACTAGCTTAGCTAGCTATGTATTAGTATAGACTAGAGTTATTATAGAGAGGTTTGCTAGTATTCTAGATAACAGGCTTATTATCTAATTAAGGATAAGGACTAACTAATATAGATAAGGTAACAGTAGGATAATCCTTGTTTACGCTAGAGGTATGCTTAAGCTAAGTGTCCTTAACTACGTTAGGTAATAGGATAGCCCTTTTTCTATAGTCTAGAGTTAATACCCTATAGGCTACTCTACTAGAGGTATTATTATTAGCTAAGACTATAAGAGAGCGCTTAGTGTTGTTTTATGCTGTAATGTCTTAGTTTGCATCTTATGTAGATAATGTAAGGTTAACTGTAGCTAGAGGAGAGGTAAGAGAAGGACTAGGTATAGCCTAGTAAGGTATAATACTATAGGATGTTAATTTACCTATATAGGTATGTTGTTAACGTAAATTAAGTAGGTAATATAAGGGGGGGATACTATATTAAGTAATATAGATTATATAATATAGTATGTGTAGGTAAGTTAGTTACTAACTGCTATATAATCTTTATATAGATAGGGGGTTTAGAAATATAGAGGGTATACTAAGAAGATACTGTTAGCTAAAGGAGTAAGATAGTAGTAAATACTCTTACCTATAGGTAATAGACACTTATAGTTACTAGTATAGAAGACTGTATTCAATTATATATGCTGCTCTAGTGTATATATATGCCTAGATAGTGATTTTATATATGTTTTATATGTATGTTATATGTTAATGTACTAGGGAAGAGGAATTAGACTGCAGACTTATAATAAAGCTAGGGTAGAAACTAATAAGGAGGCTAGAATGTAGTGCTAGCTACTTATACGTTAGAGTGCATAGGCTACATAACACATAATCTGCCTAGCAGAGATTGTAGTAAACAGGCTAGAGTAGGGAAAGGGGGTCTAGGATGTACTTAAAGATTAGCTAAGCTTATATAAAGGATAAACCTATTCTACACTTATAGGTAGTTACTCTATTTCTTCTCTTATAATAATAGAAACTAATAATATACTATAAAGGTAGATATAGATACTACTCCTTCTTTACCTACTTACTAGTATATAATAGATATCCTTTATTCTACTATTCCTAATATTATATATAGCTATTATATAAGAATAAAAGTCTAACTAAAATAAATATAATTGTATTACGTTTGTAAAGTTTAACTATTATTATATATAGGTAATAATAAAAAGGATAGGGTCCTAACTAGCTCTAATAAAATAGATAATAGGATAGGGACTAATATAGGATAGGTTTTAGTGCTATCCTGTAATAGGGTCTAGTATTGCATTTAGTTGCTTAGAGGATATTTATAATTTAGGGTAGTAGAGTAAATGTTAATAGGGTTATAGCGGAAAAGTAGGTTACTTTAGCAATTAAGATAATAGGGATAGGTATAACTGTTATTAGTGCCTAACTAGATATCTAGAGAGGGAGGACTACTACTTAGTTCTTAATTATCTTAGTGTATATTAGCTAAGCTACTTATTAGTAGAGGTATATATAATAGGATTTAATAGGTAAATAAAGGATTAGATAATAGATTATCTACTAAGACACCCCTAACTAAACAGTTATAAGAATAGTAGCTATTACCCTTAGGCTTATAATACTAAATGTACCTCTATGTAGATGCTGAAGTGCCTTAAGAGTTTGCAGTCTTATTAGATATAGGAGACTTATGTCTTGTTAAGGCAGGCTGTGTAGTAGTAGATAAAAAGTTTAATAAATAAGGACTTAATATATAATAATTAAACAGACTATACAAAAGTCTTAGCTCTTATATAAATTATTATAAAATTAAAGAGAGGACCTTAATTACTAACTTAACTAATAACTCTATAGAGGGAATAGGTGTAGTTAGGGTGTTAAATAGTAGTAAGATATAGTCCTTAGAGCTAGTTACTGCACTAGGATGTAGTATTAGTAATAAAGTAGAACTTATTAATAGTAAGTGCTGTTAGGAATATAGTATTATACTAGATACTTACGCTACTTCCTATATATTATCTAGAAGTAGTGTAGTAAGTAGAACTTCTATAGTAAACTAACTAAAGTATCTCCTTACCCCTAAAGTAACAGCTTGCTTAGTTAAAGGCTAAGTTAGGTATGCTTTTAGTCCTAGAAATGTATATAGAATAATAATAGGTAGCTATGTTTACTAAGATCTGTTAATATAACTGCTACTAACTAGGATACAGTACCTTATATTTTATAGCTTATAACTGCTGTATAAGGTATAATAAGTGTTACTAACCTTATAAACAGGAGACTGTCTTCTAGGAGAAGTATATAATAAAGGGCTGCTAGGACTGCTTAGAATAGGGCTGCTAAGTAGTAATGAAATGTTGCTAAAAACTAGTGCTTTATATATCTTCCTCCTCTAGAAAATAACTTTAGTAGGACTTAATAGTATTAGTCTCCCTTTAGAATAATTTTTTATTAATAATGTTAATAAATAGACCTAGATAATTTGCTTTTTATAACTATACCCTAACTTAACCGTATCTAGATTGTATATACTTCTGTTTTTGTATTTTTAGGGTAGCCTTTAAGCTGCATTTTCTGTTAGCTAATAATTAAAAGATATAATGCTGTGGATTTTAGTATGTTAACTTCTATATATACTAGCTAGAATTAAAAGCGCTAGGGATGTTTTGTCTTAGGTTACTAAATTACTAATACTAGGCTTAGGTAATAGGTTATAGTCTGTTATTATATATAGTTTTAGCTAGTGTTTCTATAGCCTATATATTAGCTGTTACTAGGTAAAGCGACTTATAGCTGCAATCTTATGCTAATAGCGTTTCTAATCCTAGGTAATTTTAAGAGTAATACGTTTTGCTGCTTCTTCTTAAATTTTAATTTTCTTAAGCTAAATTACCTTATTTAATGTAGTAATTTTGTCTCTTTACTATTAAGTGCGCTATACAAAATTAGCTTAAATATCTATTAATTAGAGTAAAGAAGGATAAATAAGATTATTACTTTAATTAAGGATAAGTTATAGTTTTAAGCTACTCTTTCCTTTTATGTTATAGTAGAAAGAGGAAATAAGGTATTATTAGCGATAAAGGTGTTAGGTGTTAGAGTAGATTAACTAAAGAGACTTCTAATAGGCCTTAGGACTGTCTTCTATAGTAGTGTATAATAATAGTAATAAGGACTGTATAGATTAAGGGTATATAGATAGTATAATTATATAACTAAAAGTAAACATTAGAATTAATAGTAACTTGTTAATAAAAGGAAGAGTTATATCTTATAAGAGTAATAATGATATTGTTATCTTAGATCTAGTAGACTTTAACTTAAGGGGGATTGTTTAGTTATTAAATACTTTATGTTTACTAATGTTAGGTATAACTAGTTTATATTATTCTCTAATAGATTTACTAGTAATAATGTTCCTTAGCTGCTTTATATCTCTATTTTAGTGTCTACTGTACCTAGAACTACATTTTCTGTGGGAAAACTAATCTAAGCTACATTCTAGGTTAATTTACGTTAAATCTAAATAATAGTTTTCTTTTAATGTTCTTAGGAGCTTATTTAGTATGTAATATAAAGACTTAACCTTAAATCTAGTTTTAAGATATTTTAATGTTTTATTAAAACGCTAATTCTAGTGTAAAGTAACATTATATAATACTTACTAAGCATACTAAATAATGTTTCTTTATTAGTGTTAGCTGTATAGACATATAGAGATATTAGGGCTAATCCTAATTTTATCCTAAAATATTACCTAGAAACCTAATAAATCTAGTTGCTTGCTGTTAACGCTTAAAGCTTAACTAGTTTAGCTAATGAAATTTAGTAAGAGAACGCTAGAACCTTAGAATTTTAGTTCTAGGCAAGCGATGTATTATTTAGAGAATTCTTATTATGCAAGAACTAGATTTCGCTGCATGAGAACTAGATTAACGTGCTTGTATACTTTTTAGAGACAGCTAACTAGAACTACAACTAAATAGAGCTAATAGGAACTAGAGCATAAACTAAATCTAGTCTAATAGATGAAGTCCTAATAGTTAGGGTTACTTTAACTTCTAGTCCTTTAAGATATTAGAATCTAAGCTTAGGAAGTAGCATTAACTTAATCTTAACTATTATTAGCCTCAGTATGTTATTTAGATAGCTATAGACCTATTAGGATTAGTTATTAATATAGATCTTAATTAATATTATTAATCTAATCTAAGTCTAACTCCCTTTAGTATAGGTATTAATAAGGAGAATATAAGAACTATAACCTACTTCGATTTACCTAGTAGTATTAAAGTATATAGCTAGTAAATTAGAAGGCTTAGGTATAACAGTAAGTAAAGTATAGGCTTACTCTACTTTTCTAATAAAGACTTCTTTCTAACTAATAGAGGAGGTTAGTAGGTAGAAGGTAGTAAGATTAATTAGGTTATATAGCTTAATTAATATACTCTAATATTATAGTCCTTAGGTAACTACGACTTCTACTTCTAACTTAGCTTATAGCTAGGCTGCGACTTCTGCTTCTAACTTAGCCCTACAGCCTAGCTTAGCTATAATTTCTAATTCTAATCACTACTTACTACTTATCTTTATATACCCTACTTACCTTAATTACTTCTAACTAAAATACTATATCTATATAATGTAGTTAAATAGCTTAGTAGTCTAGTTAGTTATAGCCTAGCTACTAGACTTAAGGGTTCTATAAGAGATTAGTAACCTCTATAGACTAGTATCTAATTATAGGTTATAGACGTAGTTAGAGGTATAAAGTCTTAATGTAGTATATAACTATAAATTACTATACCTGTATTATCTAGCTTAAGATAAGTGTAATCTGTATTCCTTATTCTATTAATTAATAGTACATAGCTTAAGATACCTTTATTAGTGACCTAAAGTAGACTTTAAAGGTTAGTAAGATTAAGATTACTCTCTTAACTAATCTTTTAGTGTTTTAGTTTATAGTATTTTAGTTTATAGTATTGTAATTTATAGTGTTGTAATTCCTAACTTCTAAAGTAGATATACTATATAACTCCTAACCTCTAAAGCTAATACTTCTAAGACTAAAGATAGGTAATAATTATCCTATAATTACAATACCTAGAAGATTAGTCTTATTATTAATATAACTAATAGATTCTTATATTTATGTAACGAATAGATTCTAATCAAGCTTCTAGTCTAAGTCTTTATCTAGAAGATTAGGTTCTAAATATTTAACTTTTAACCTTTAAGGTTCCACTAGGGCTTATAGTAGGAGACAAGAACTAAGATTCTAGTCTACGTCTTTATCTAGAAGATTAAGTTTACTATAAATACAACTAATAGAATAAGGTTCTAGTCTACGTCTTTGTCTAGAAGATTAGATTCTAAACATTCTACTTTTAAGGTACTACTATAGCTTATAGTAAGAGAGAAGAACTATAGCTATAAGTTAAAAGTCTTAGTAGTCCTTAAGTCTTAGTCTATTCTATACACTACACTTAGGGGTAAGACCTAAGCTATTATATCTACTATAGCTATTACTAGTAGTTAGGTTATCTTATCTTTATTAATACCCCTAAGGGAGTATATATTAGAGTTACTATCTTTAATTATTATAACCTCCTCTATTATCTTTAGCTAAGTAGGTGCCTAAAGCTCTTAGTATTAAAATGTAGAAACGACTTTATTATAAGTACTTATATATTTAATAGGCTTAAAGTAGTAAATATTAGTAGATTTCCTTTAAATGTAGTAAGGCTAGGGGTCTAGGGGGGGACTCCCTAGACATATAAACAACGTACTACTTCCTTTAAGTGTAGTAAAGCTAGGAGGTCTAGGGGGGAACCCCCTTAGAATATTATATAGATATATATTAAGTATTTCGTAATTCTATTTCCTTTAAGCGCAGCGAGGCTAGGGGGTCTAGAGGGGAACCCCCTAGGAATATTACGTATATATAAGGAGAAAGTAATATTATTTTAAGTGTAGTAAGGCTAGGGGGTCTAGGGGGGGACTCTCTAGGAATGTTATGTAGTATAAGTTAGTTAATTAGGTAAGTAAAGCACTTCACTATCCTTCCTTTAGGGGCTTACACACTAGAGTAGGGATATATATTATGTATATTTAGTATATTATATATATAATTATTATAGTATAGCTAGACTATTTAGGAAGCCCTTTAGAACCTCTTTCTTAAGTATTTAAGGCTACTAGGAAGGCTTATTACCTAGGTCTAAGCCTATAATAATTACCTCTGTATTTACCTAAGCAGTTAGGCTGTACTTATTAAATTAGTAAAAGATAGGTATAGGCTTACTTGCCTTATTACTATTCCCTAGCGTACCTTATATTTTAACATGCCCCCTTAGGTCTTTCCTAAGTAAGGTAAGGCCTAGACCTAGGAGTGCGCGCTATGCTGCTCCTCATACTAGAATTGAACCTTAGGGATTAGATTAACCTATATCTTTTTAGCTTAGGTGTAATCGATATTGTGTTGCACGTAGACTTAGACCACATACTACTAAGGCATTAAGACTCTTAATTATTAAATTAGCAAAAGATAGGTGTAGGCCTACTTGTCTTGTTACTATTCCCCTTCCTAGCACACCTTATATTTTAACAGCACTAGACTGAATATAACTGACCTCTAGGCGCCTCCGCGGCGCTTTTAAGGCGCAGCGCCCTCTGTGCGCATACCTCAATTTCAACACCCTTAATCCGGAGCACACCGCCTGGGAAGAAGCCCGCGGCGGTCTCCGGTATTTGCCGAAGGGCCGGCCGAATCGGGCTTAAGCCTATCTCCAAGCCTACGCGCTCCAATTCAACGGGCTCTACCCTATCTCCGGCCTGCGAGCTGTATCTCTAGGTCGTTCAGGCCGTGCCTAAGCTACGCCCCATGTGTGCACCCTCTCATTGATCCCGACTGACTCGCTACAGATCCACTAAGGTCTCGACGAAGGTAGCAGGTAAATTGACGGAAGCCCTTTATTAATCGCTTGACGGGCACTATCACCACTGCCACAGTCAGTAATTTGTCATTAAAAGAGATAGTCTTAGCCTATCCCGACCTAGAGCGCAGAGCAGGAAGCAGGGTAGGTTAGTACTATTCTAACCCTCCCTAGCAGAGACGTTTTAGAACTGCATTTACAAGTATTTAGGTGGCTTTAAAAAGGGCGTTTTTTGCATATGTCGTGGACTGATGCAATGGAGTAGCATGCCTGTATAGCGGTAGTAGCTAGTAGTAGATAGTGGTGGCTAGCGGTGCCGCTTTATTTACCGGCTACCCTCGACGAACTCTCTGCGCCTGAGCTGAGCCCCATGTGCGCACCCTCTGATTTCAAAAAGGATCCTCAAGTAGCTAAAGGATCCGCTGACTGACTCGCTGATCTACAAAGCTCTCGACGAACCCTCCACGCCTAAGCTCTATATGCGCACCGTCTAATTTCAAAAAGGATCCGCCAACTGACTCGCTGTAGATCCACTAAGGTCTCGACGAACCCTTGGCGCCTGAGCTGCGCCCTATGTGCGCAACCTCTAATTTCAAAAAGGATCGTTGAGTAGCTAAATGATCCGTTAACTGAGTCGCCGTAGATCCACTAAGGTCTCAACTAACCCTTGGCGCCTGAGCTGCGCCCTATGTGCGCAACCTCTAATTTCAAAAAGGATCGTTGAGTAGCTAAATGATCCGTTAACTGAGTCGCCGTAGATCCACTAAGGTCTCAACTAACCCTTGGCGCCTGAGCTGCGCCCTATGTGCGCAACCTCTAATTTCAAAAAGGATTGTTGAGTAGCTAAATGATCCGCTGACTGAGTCGCCACAGATCCACTAAGGAATCTACCCGGGGGGTTTTAGTCATCATTCTGCTGCGCTAGAAACCCCCTCCTCACGGAGGGGGCGAAAAAATGGAGTTGCCACGCAGAAAATGGGTTACCACCTCTAATCACAAAAAGCGTTAGTTTTCCCTATTACCTATATAATACCCTATTTTTAAAAGTAATTATATAAAACTACTACTATACTGTATATTATAAACTATAGTACTAATAGATAGCCCTTAATCTAGGCTATCTATCTAATATAAGATCTATTATTAATTACTAGTATGAAGTCTTTATTTTCTATTCTAAAATAAGTCTAAATATTAATTATAGTTTTTATATAGAATTCTTAGAGTAGTATATACTATATAAATATCTTTACTTAAGAAAGAATGTACTTAAATACATATTTTATTAAGTTGTAGTCTCTAAAAGTAGGTTTATATAGAATAACTACTATAATAAAAACTATACTATAGAAGTATCTAAAAACTAAACTATTTATATGTTTATTAAAAGAAGAAAAGTAATATCTTATCTTTAAGAATATTTTGGATAAGTACTTTATATAGTCATACTACTATTCTACTTCTATAATATAGTCTATATACTTAGTAGATATTAAGAACTTAAAGTAAGAACTAGAAATCCTACTAAGATATATAGTTTTATTAAAAGAAAATAGTCTTTATACTAGACTTAATAAAGTATTAAAGTATAGATTAAGGATATAGTTATATATAGAGGCATATTAATAGAAGTAAAGTCTAATTCTAACTGAAACATAGGTAAAAATAAATAGAATATAGTTTAGTAATATACGTAGTTAAAAAGTATTCCTCTACTTCTTAGATAATACTATTCTCTTAGTATTATATTAAAGACTACTAGCCTTTTAGTAATATAGGCTATAAAGTATAGGTTTAAAAGATAATAGCTATAGATTAATAAGTAACATACTATACTATATTTTAGATTAGGATAAAGAAGTAGTATATAGATAAAGTAAAGTTAAAGTAAAAGGTAAAGTGATAAATAGATCTAAGAATAGAATAGATAAGTATATTATTTACTAACTAGGTTTTCTTATAAGAAAACTTATAGAATAGATTACTATATACTTAAGTAGTAAGTACATACTATCCAGAGGTAGTTAGTAGGTAAACTAACTTCTATATCTACTTTTAAAGAACAGTAACTAACTATTCTACTTTATATATATACTATAGACTAAGATATAATTAGGTAGAATAATAAGTTAAAGTAGAGATTTAATATTAATAAGAAGGGAAGATATAAGTAGTATAGTAATACATTAAAGTAATAGATTAAGATAATACTTCTAAGCTAAAAGATAGAGAACTCCTCTAGTCTATGTACTACAACTAAGGTATAGAGATCTATTAATTATCTACTACTTATATTATAGTTGTCTTAGTACTATCTAAGTATTCTTATTTTTCATTTCTATATATATAATACACTTATAGTAAGGTATTAAAGGAAATACTAATTAGCTTATTACTAAGGCTATTAGTAAGTAAATAAGACTATTTGTCCTAGTTACTCCTTATAAAACTAGGTTCTAAGCTACCTATAGAGGCAGTATAATAAGATAATATATCATCCTATTCCTTATTAAGTAGACATTATAAATGGATAGACTTCTTACGTATATCTCTTATAGATTTCAGGGTATATATAATATAGTATAAGGGTATAGTTATAGTATAAGCTTCTTTATTCTAAGTTATAAAACTATAGATAATAATATAATAATATAATACTTAAAGGAAAGTAGATATACTAGTCTATTCTTTTCTAATAAATATTTTAAATAAATAAAGTACTTTAATAATTTCTCTTTATCTTATAAGAATGTTTAAAAGTAAGTTTTAAAGTATTTTAAAGTATAAGCTTCTTCTTTTAATACTTAGTGTATTACCTACTATGCTAAACTTTATTCTTATACTATACAAAGGTATAAAAAGATATATACTATGAAGTAAGGTTAGACTTCAAGATTTTTATTAATAAATAGAAAGCATAATATTATAATACTTAAGATTATAAAAGGCTTACTTTAAGGTAGTAAAAAGCACTTTAGTAGTTATTTTAAGTATATTTTATATACTTCTTACTTTTGTAAAGTATGTTTACTAATAATCTATAAGGGTTATGTATTAATATCTATTATTATTAAGTTATAAAAATTAATTTTTTTAGTGAGAAATAGATAGAAGAGGGATACCTATTTTCTGCGTAGCAACCCTATTTTTTCGCCCCCTCCATAAGGAGGGGGTTTCTAGCGCAGTAGAATAATGAATAAAACCCCTAGGTACACTAAGATCGTTAAAGTGCCTACTAAAGGGCTAGCTTAAGAGCTAGCTAAAAAGCTAGCCTAACGACACATAAAGATAAAATACTAGGATGTAATGCTTAGAATAAGAATTCTGATTTAATTCTACTGTTAGGTACTAGTAGTTAAAATGCTATTTATTACCTAACTATATAGCTTAACGTAAAGCGAGTTATAAATGTATATATAACTATAAATAGCACCTATTCTTATTATAAGTAATACCTATAGGTTATATATCTAACTATTATTAAGACCTATTTATATTAATAGTAATATCTATAGGTTATGTACATAACTATTATTAGGACCTATTTATGTTAATAGTAATACCTATAGGTTATATATATAACAATGTTTAGTAGAAAACGTAGGTTTAGTGTATAAATACATTAATTTCTATAAGTAATAGGAAGTATATTTATTAGACTAGGTTTATACCTAAAAGATAGGATCTCTATATTAGACTACTAGATCTCTCTAAGCCTTAAACTAATATTACTAAGTATTAAGCTATTAGTGTACAGTACTTAGCTAAGCTATATTTAGGCTAAAGTATCTATACTATAAACGTAACTACTTCTCTACCTTAAAAATTATAAGAAGTTAGATAGAAATCTTTAGACCTATAGCGATAGCCTAGCGTTACACTAGTCCTAACCCTATAGATCTCTATAGCTTAAGATAAAACCCTTTATATAGGCTAGCCTATAGGAAAGGCTAGCTAAAACTTTATATCTTTACTTATACCTAGTAGTTCATTATTAATTTCCTCCCTAGTATTAGCTTTTAACTATACACTTCTTATAATGTTGAAGCTATATTCTCTACAAGAGACTAGGCTATAAATCAATAATAGCTCTCTAAAAGCTTTATAGTACTTATACTAAATCTTCTACTAATTAATCTATAACTTTAAATAATACTATACTACTTCTAGCTAATATATTATCTCCATTAGTCTAGCTTACCTAGCCTACCTAGACTACCTAAACTACTATAATAATACTCCTCTTAATTATCTATTTCTAAGAGCTCCTTTAATAGTAGGCTTATCTTATCTTACTACTTTAATAAACAGTTAGAGACTAGAAGTAATATAACTAATACTGCTAATATCAAGTACTATAAACACTATCCTATATATACTCACAGCATCCTATTAGAAGACTATACTTCTACCTAAATAAGTAACTAGCTAAGAGCTATAGAGAAACTTTATCCTACTACCTCTATTAGGTAGCTAATTAAATACGCCCTCCTTAAGGTTTAATCTATCTACTCTCTAGACTAAATAGAGAATCTACTAGGTTAGCCTTACTAATATCGGTATTACTTAGCCTGTCTTTTTAGCGATTATTTACTAATAGTATATTAACTCTAGCTATTAGGAGATTCTTTTATATAGTTAGCTATCTACCCTTAAAAAGGAACCTTCTTCTAGATCTAAGCCTTTAGCCTTCTTTACTAAATAGTTAGTAGGATACTAGGCTCTAGGTACTACCTATAACGATAATAGGATACTACCTTATACATTCCTTTATTCTTTACTACTAAGCTTATAGAGTAAACTACTCTATTAAAAGTATACTAATTAAAGACATAGGGCTATAGCTATTACTGTATAGGGTTAGTCCCTATAGGATATAGGGAAATCCTAGGATATAGAGATATCTAGATACTAAGGCTAGACTAAAGAGTATAACCTTTTAGTAGGATATAATCTTAGTCCTATTACTAGAGTAAAGCGCTTATAGGTTACTAAGCGCTTATAGGTTACTAAGCTACTACTAATATATATTGTTATCCCTAACATTAATAATCTATAGGAAGTATACTAAGCCTAGTTATCCTACCTTATAATATTATACTAGTAAGACCTAAACTATCTATAGATATAAAAGCTATGTAGAGAATATCTACTTTAATAAGTCTATTACCTTAGGGTAAATAATCATCCTATTATAAGAGGTTAAGCTTTAACTACTATCTAACCTTTCTTAAAGAATATAGACTCCTCTAGGAAGAAATAACTACTTACCTACCCTACAGCCTATAAATAGTAAGGGATTAGTAACTAGTTATTAATAAAGTATTTATTATTTTCTTTTATACCTAGCTAGCCTTAAGATATATATTTATTGTTTATTTCTTAAAGTCTTAACACCTATTAAAGGTTACTACATTAAATTTCCTCTATACCTAAGTAGCCTTAAGTAGTTTGTTTTAGTAATAGTCTCGGATGTAACTATAAGAGGTTTATAGTAAAAGGGCTTAACTATAGAAGAATTAATAATAGGTATAGGTAATATATAAGATTTAAGCTTAACTATTCCTATAGGCTAATCTATAGGACAGGTTTTATCTAGAAGTATAGGCTACGGTCTAGGGTATCTAGGCTATCTAGTCTATTACTAAAGGTTTACTAAAGGTCCCTTAATATCCTAATAATTATCCCCCTCTCTAAAGGACTTAGTCCCTAAGTGTATAATTAATAAAATGATTTATTTTATTATTAGATTTATTACTAAACAACAGTTTAATATTATAGCGAAAGCTATTACTAAATACCTATTAGAACGTTATTAAATGTATTGGTCTTAGAGGTTACTTCTACCTCCTATACTCTTACTATTAATAGGGATTATCTTCCTTTATAGAGAAGTTATAGAGTATATAGTAAGCTCTTACTAATCTAATCGGGGGCTCTACTTTACAATTAATCTCTTACTCACCTTATAGGGGTTATAGACTCTTACTAGCTTTCTGAGGGCTATAAACTCTTACTATTTTATTAGGGAGTATTACTAATCACTTAGTAAATAGTAGCTAATCTAGAGTTTTACTAACGTTAATACTATCTTTAGATTTATTCTTTAGATATATTTCTATCGTTATAATAAGGCTTAGTCCTTATTCTAGCACTTTAAGCTAAGGCTAATAACTTTAAAGATATTTAATAGACTAATTTAGGATACCTAGACTTTCTATAGTATTTACACTACTTTAAGGACTAATAATTATCCTTAATATAACCTTACTTACTATATCTCCTATAAGTAAGAATTATCCTAACCTTCTTAGTCTCTAGTAGGTACTTAGTAGTAGGCTAGTAATTAAGTAAATTATCTTAGTTCTTCTTCTTCTCTATATAACCCTTATAGTCCTTATTGTAACTATTATAGTTCTAGTTTACTTAGACTTCCTATAAATGTTTAGTAGCTAGGGTATTATCCCTTAGCTACTAGGTATTATATCTTTATTAAACTAAGGCTCTCTAGATCCTAGGCTAGAGGTAATAGAAAGAGGAGAACACTAGACAGTAACTCTCTTTAAAGTTAGTAGTACTAAGAGCTTAGTGTATTACTAACTATTTAGTAAGAAAGTAAAGGGGGTTAAGGTCCTTCTATTACGCGTTATAAAGCTAGCTATAAAGGCGTCTTTCCTAGAGCTTAAGCTTAATATAAGATTACTAAATAAACGCCTTAAAGGATATAAATAGGCTAGGGCTAAGGGGGTTATTATCTATTATGTTAAAAGTAAATTAGTAATTCCTTTACTATATCTAGAGTATTAAGGTTACTATAGTAACAGCCTACTAGATATAGTGGTTTTTACTAGCTGTTAGCTAAAGGTTATTACTAGCGTTAATAGTAGTAAGCTAGTCTAATACCTAGTCTAGTATACTATACTCTTTAAGGATACTATAGGTATAAGCTAGAGGGCGCTTATATTACTTTTCTATTATTATAGTTACTAGCTAATTAGTGAGTAGCTAAACCAGTATCACATTAAACTCTAGATAACCTTTATTAGCTTAATTATTAAGGGATTGGATAGGGTTAGGTTAGATAAAGTTAATAATAATATAGTTTTTCTAATACAGTATTCTTAGTACTAGTAAGCTTGTTAGTAGTGGAAACTTTAGTAGTAATCTTTTGTAGAAGTAATATTAATATATTTATTCTAGTCTAGTCCTCCTAGGGAGTAGAAGCTTAAGAACTATAAGAGGTTTATAGCTAAAGGCCTTAATAGGGAAGAATTAATAGTAGGTATAGGTAATATATAAGATTTAAGCTTAACTATTCCCATAGGCTAATTTATAGGAAGGGTTTTATCTAGAAGTGTAGGGTAAGGTCTAGGGTATTTAGGCTATCCAGTCTATCGCTAAAGGTTTACTAAAGGTCCCTTAATATTCCTACAGTAACTATATTCTAGGTTATAGGTAGGAAACTAGAATAACTTTAGGTTTCTAATAATAACTATAGATTCTATATTCTAGTACTCTAATTAATTAGTTTATAGAGGAGGGATCTTCTTACAGACTTAGGGACTAGGTCTTATAGAGGGGGGGATAATTATTAGGACTTTAATAGAGATCTCTAGGCCTTTAGTAACAGCTTAGCGTTACACTAGCACTAGCCCTATAGATCTCTATAGCTCTAGATAAAACTGTTCCTATAGGCTAGCCTATAGGAAAGGCTTACTTAAATCCTTTATCTTTACCTTTACCTATTATTAATTCCCTACCTAGTTAAGGCCTTTAGCTATAAGCCTCTTAAAAGAATAGTCTTAGTACTTCTAGTTAGGAAGTCACTAATTATCACTCCTGTAGGTAAAATAAACTATTAATAAAGGCTTTTAAAGTAGTAAGTAGAAGATAGATTTATACTATTATAACTATAAGTATTATTCTCTTATAAAGTACTTAATTACTTACTATAGTAGTTTGAATAAGATACTACTAGCTTATAAATACTCTATACTTACAATATAAGCTATAGGTTAGATTATAAAAGAATAAAGGGTAACAGTAAATTATATTCCAGGACTATTAATTATAGCTTATTAGAAAACTTACCTTATACTTTTATATTAGAGTATATTAGCTAGTTAAAACTCTCTAAATAGTAGAGAGTATATACCTAAGCCTTAAATCTACCCCTAATGTTTAGCGTGAAGTTTAAAGCCTTCACTAAATAGTTTCTAAAGAGCGAAAAATATACCTCTATATTTTTAGAATAGGGCTTTTTCCTAACGTCCTTTTAAAACTTTACATCTTTTATATAATTAGAAAATCTAAGTATCTCTTAATGATATAAAGCTTCTTAGCGTTTTATTTCCTTTTTACTATAAGAAGAATACATCTAAAAAGCTCTAAGTATATAGCTTTAGGCTTTCGTATACAAAAAGAGAGAAGTACTATTTTTTTCTCTACTTATAGCTTAGATATTAAGTCTTAACTAAAAGTTAGTCTCTTAGTAAAATTAATTTCCCTAAGAGATTTAACATAAACAGTAGATATAATATTTAGGTATTAACTTATTAGTGTGAAGAGTTTGTTATGTTGTGTGTCCTTCTCTAACAGATAAGTAACACTGTTTCAGTAAGAGGCATTATAGATAAAATCACAGGGGTCACAATTAGGGGGTGTCTGGTTACACACACAAGTCAATATAACTATACTAATGATCAAACAGTTAGCACCTAACTAAACCCAGTACTTCTAACTGTTTTAGATTAGGTTACAGGCGCAGTAAGCATAGCATATACAGGTAGCACGTAGTAGTTAGCATTAGACGGTAATCTTATCAATCTAAAGACAATTCTCTTAGGTTGCAGAGTAGGCTAACGGAAGCGTAAGCTGGGTTAGTAGTCCTTACGAATTCAGGAGAACGTACAAGGGCGTTCACAGCCCAGCCCTGCTTGGACCATAATGCGGTTCATGTAGCCAAGAAATTGATTGCTTACAGACCCTAGCACTCGTTCCATTTGCGTATCAAACAGAGTAGAGCCTTATATTGCGTATCGTGTCAGCGGTTTGTATTGAATCGTCGTTGATAAAGTATTTAATTCAACCAATTTTCCACCCTCTTCAATCCAACTTACTTTCCGATCTCATCGTTCCTACTACCCTTCGCCGAATTAGATCGTCAAGCATTACTTTTACCAACAAACCTTTACACGCCCAGCGACTCGAAGATGAAACCCGCCGCTCTATTTGTACTTGTCTGCAGCACCTTGGCTTACGCCGCGGTTTCCCCGAATCCTATTTGCCATGAAAATCCTAGGGAATGGGGAGTACGTTAATTTAGTGGACCTCTGTTGGATTGCTGAGAACTGACTCGTTATGAAGACAAAAAGTAACTGTAACGGTGACGACGCTTTTGCATGTCGCCATGAGTGCACGGCGGTAAGTTTCCAATGGATTTAAAGCTTCTACGTCAACCTGCTAATCCTACTCAGTGTTTTGATGAAAACGACCTGCATGGCGCTAGAGGTTTTGCGTAGGTACCCCCTTCCCTTGAGTACGCCTTGAAGTCACATTACTCACACCTACATAGGCGACCAGACGGCTTGTGCGACTGTTACTGTTGGTAATAGACGATCCTAGAGCAGGAAAATGGTGCACTACATCCACAGTTTTAACAATGCTATAGCTGTAACAGAGCTAGTCTCTATCCTGTTATTATGCCTGTTGTTCTGTAGTTTTCTTTTTGTTCCTTTCCTGTTAGCTGGCGTTGAGGCCCCTTTGTAAGGGGATCTCTCTAACCATAACACCTGTATCTAGTCTTTCTTTGCTCTTTATGCTAGATGTATTTCGTTACAATTAACAGTCTTAGAGCCTAAGGCACTATTCGTTACAGTAGCAAGGTGTTAAAGCTGAATAACGAGATCGACATATACTCCACCAACTCTATTTACAAACTACCCCTAAGTATCCGTATAAACCATATCTAAACCACTATTGCTGTCGAAAGTGACAGGCATTAAGGTTATGCGTTAATTATGCGTATATTCAGTGTGTTGTGTGTAACTATTGCGGCACAGCTAGGCCGCTCAGTAAGCCTTTTGAAACCCCTTTTCTAGGTGCCTAAGGCCTGCAGAAAGCCTGTTGCCCGGGGCCTAAACCCGTGACAATTATTCCTGTATTCCTCGAGCAGTCGGGCCGCGCCGGTCCGATTATAGCCGACCTCTAGGCGCCTCTGCGGCGCCCTTCAGGCGCAGCGCCCTCTGTGCGTATACCTTAATTTCAATAATCGCTGTCACTTATACTACTATTCCTATCTATTGATCCTATACCCTACTACCTACCTAGATATAACTTTTAGCTTTACTAGATAATTCTAACGCGATTGATCTGTCTAGACTACTGTCTAGACTATCTACTACTTTACTAAATAATAATAGAGCTTATTTAATATACTCTATCCTTATAACCCTACTATTAGGAGAAATAGAGTTCTTTTTTCTTATATACTAGCGTTATTCCTTTTATTACTATTCTAGGTAACAACACTAGGGATAATAAGAATATCTATACAATCTCTATTTACTTTATATAGTAATAGTTTAAACCTCTATCGAGATTATTATTATATATACCTAATCACATAAACCTAGGTTTAGCTTAATTACCTTCTAATAGCTAAAGTTAACTACTATAGAATTTATATTTACTATCTTTTCCTATCTATCTTAGCCTTACTAAATAGAGATTTAGTAATATTAAGATATAATTAGGTAGAATAATAAGGAAGAGTAGAAATCACGTGTTAATAAGTAGGGAAGATATAAGTAGTAGCATAGTATATTAAATATGATGATTATAATAATAATTCTAAAGTAAAGAATAAACAAATTCTTTAACCTATATACTACTACTAAGGTATAGAGATCTATAAATTATCTATTACTTATATTATAGTTTTCTTAGTAATATCTAAATATACTTATTAGTGTTATAGGCTAGAGTTTAAGAGTAGGCGTATGTATAAGCGTATACGCCTAGCGCTTACACTACACATACTTAAGTATAGCTAGATAATAAGTAGGTAGCTTATTATTACATACCTTTTAATATTAGCTTAATTAGTAGTACCTCTATTACGCCTATATATATGTATTGCATACTAAAGGCTGAGATACTATTAGCTATAGTACTACACCCCTTATAGGGCCTAGCCCTTCACATATAATAAGCTTACCTAAGGTCTAGGGTTTAAATTACATAGAGGGTAATTCACCCCAGCTTTTAAGCTACAATTAGATACCTAGGGGTAGCGTTAATTAAGTAGAGTCTCTACTTTATATGTAAAGCTATAATAGGTAGCATAGGGTAGAGTAGGGTAGTAGTATTACAAGCTAGAGCCTTAGAGTAAGTACACGTATAGGCGCACACGCCTTACACCTATACTACACACACTTAAGTATAGCTAGATAATAAGTAGGTAGCTTGTTGTTATATACAATTTAAAATTAGCTTAATTAGTAGTACCTCTATTACGCCTGTGCGTGCGTATTACACACTAAAGGCTAAGATACTATTAGCTATAGTACTATACCCCTCGTAGGGCTTAGCCCTTTATAATTAGTTATTTCTATATTTATAAAGTACTTATAGTAGGGTATTAAAGGAAATAGTAATTAGCTTATTACTAAGGTTATTACTAAGTGAATAAGACTAGTATACTTAGTTACTACTTATAAGGTAAGGTTCTAAGCTACTTATAGAGATAATATAATGAAATAATATGTTATTCTATTCCTTATTAAGTAGAAATTATAAATTTATAAACCTCTTACTTATATCTCTTATAGTTATAAAGATATATACAATAAAGTATAAGGGTATATTTATAGTATAAGTATCTTTATTCTAAGTTACCCGCTTTATGTTACTATCTTATAGAAAGCTTACTAGTTAAGATCTTATATTATATATACTAGAGAGAAAGTAAGTTATAAAAATAAAGAACTTTTACCTTAATTTAGGATACAGTCTATTCCTAGCGCTAGTTTATTTAGGGTAGGGTTAGGTTAGGTATATTCAACAGTCTATGCGTTACTACTAGTGCGTTAAGTAGCCTATACATTAGTAGTAAGTATACTAAATAGCTAAAGCGTATTAGCAGTCTAGTATAAGTAGGAATAGTGTATTTAGGTTACTAGTATAAGTAGAGATAGTGTATTTAGTGCCTTAACTAGCTACTTTATTTAGGGTATAAATATACTAAATAGGTAGTCTATTTAAGTTACTAGTATAAGTAGAGATAGTGTATTTAGCGCCCTATCTAGCTAGTTTATTTAGGGTATAAATACACTAAATAGGTAGTCTATTTAGGTTACTAGTATGAGTAGAGATAGTGTATTTAGCACCCTAACTAGCTATATAGCTAGCTTATTTAGGGTATAAATACACTAAATAGACAGTCTATCTATGTTACTAGTATAAGTAGAGATAGTTTACTACCCTAACTAGTGTGTAGCTAGTTTATTTAGCGTATAAATATATTGAATAGACAGTCTATTTAGGTTAGTAGTAGAAGTAGAGATAGTGTATTAAGCGCCTTAATTAGCTATATAGATAGTTTATATAGAATATAAATCCACTAAATAGATAGTCTATCTAGGTTGCTAGTATAAGTAGAGATAGTATACTTAGCGCCCTAATAAGCTGTATAGCTCGTCTATTTAGGGCATAAATATACTAAATATATAGTCTATTAAGGTTACTAGTATAAGTAGAGACAGTATATTTAGTACTCTAACTAGCTGTGTAGCTAGTTTATTTAGGGTATAAATAGACTAAATAGGTAGTCTATTTAGGTTACTAGTATAAGTATAGATAGGGTATTTAAGGCTTAATCTCTAACTCTTAATATAGTCTTTAGAGAGCTTAAAATAAATATAAATACTACTTAATTCTTATTCTAGAAACTTTAATAATATATATACTAGTTCTAGCTACTTTAGGCTACTACTTTTTAATAACTATACTATTATATAGCTATTAGTAGTACTTTAATATTATTATTAGTAGGTTAGGTAAACCTAAGAACTAGTATACTAGCAGCCTTTATTATTATCTACCATATCCTTTTACTCCTCTATTACCTTATCCTCTATAATATATAGAAATTTACTTTACTCCCCCCTAGCCTCCTATCCCTTACACTAGGAGTAGACTTATCGCTAGGTATAGTCTAGAGTATAGGTACTTATCCTTTTAGCGTTATCTAGGAGTAACTTAGGTTACTTAGTGTAGTACTATACATTAGTAATAATAGTGCTCCTCTTATTTAGCTTAGTATATAAGTAATATTAGTAACCTCTAAGAGTATTTTAGATTCTAGAAATAGAGTAAACTCCTTATTAAGGGATAGGATTATAAATTATAACGTCCTTTCCTATTAAGTATTATTCTTAGTATAGTATCTACCCTATACTATTACTACTATAAGGAACTACTACTACTACTTAGTAATACTAGGCTTTACTAGTAACCTAAGTATTATAGAAGCTTATTCTTCTTCTACTAAAGGTTTTAAAGATACTAGCCTAGATAGTAAAGCTACTATTCTAGAGACTATAGGAGAGGAAGGCTAAAAAGGTAATATAGGGCTACTTTACTATATTCTTTCCCTTACTAAGAAAGGCTTTAAAGCTTACTATTACTTCTCTACCCTCTTTAGCGTCTTGCTATCTAATAAGCTTTATACTAAACTAAGCTTATTAGTTTTTAAACTTCTCTTTATACCTATAACTAGAATCCTTATAGGTATTCTAATATTTAAAGTAACTAGTAATCTCATCCTAGCGCTAGTCTAGTACAGCTTAAGAAAAGTAATAGTCTTTAACTACCCTAACTATTTTATTAAGTAGACTAGTTCTATTAGCTTCTATACTGTATAAGGAGTAGGGGATAAAAGGTTATAAAGTTAAACTTATATTAAGAGGATAGTAGAATAGAGAGGTAGTAGTAGTAACTCTTAATAGCTTATAGTAGCTAAGTAAATATAGTAGAAAGTCTTACTTTAGTAAGAAAGTATTACTCTAGAGGAAAGAGTTAACCCTATACTTTATAAGAACTTATTAGTAAAATATTCTATATCTAAGTAATTCTTTATTGTATATAGATAGTACTACTACTAAGTAATATACTTTTATAGTACTACTTAGTACTAGTCCCTTTCTTAAGGAGACTATAGTTTAATAGTCTTTATTTACTCTCTAAGCACTAATATATAGTATAACCTAGAAGTAATCCCTAAGACTAATAGTATAGAATAGAACTATTCTAGTAAGATAGTCTATATTATATATAGAATATAAGGAAATAAAACATAAATAAATAAAATAATAACATATAATATAAGTAAATAGAAAGAAATATAGATATAAAAGATTACTAGAGTAGTACTACTACTGCTAACTAGTCTTATAGTATTAGTTTAAGGTTAGGTATGTTGTTTTTTGCTTAGTAGCTTTTAGCGTAGTAGCTAAAGCTAAGCACTATAGTAAGTATATTATGGTATTTATATTATTATAACCTAAAAGTAGTAGTAGTAGTAGCTAATACCTAATTAAATACTATCTAGCCTTAGAGCTAGTAATATAGTACTTAGCTAGCTTATAGGCTAGTAATATAAAGTAGTACCTAGCTAGTATACTACTAGTATCATAAGGTAGAGGTATATAGCCTAGGCTAATATACCCTACTAACTAAAAGTAATAACTAAAAGGATAAAAGCTAAAAATATATATTAAAAGCTATAAATAAGAAAATACTTATATCTAACTATAAAAGGGAAATAGCTTTAAATTATGTCGCAGGAACTACCTGCAGCAGCTACTTTAGCTAGTATAACTATAGCTAAGGTATGCAGTATACTTACTAACAGCCTTAGTAAGCGCCCTTTACTATATATATACGCAGGCTAGGCTACTACTGTAGTTCTTAGCTAGTTAAGCACTTCTCTCTATAAGAGTCCTATCCCTATACTCCTAGCCTGTAACAGTTATAAGCCTAGCTCTTTACTAGACCCCTACTACCTCTAGGTGCAGGAGCAGATAAGAGTGTCTTTATAACTCTTCTACCTTTATACCTTTTACCTTTCTATAACTATACTAACTATAAATAATAAATACACTTACCTAAACCCTTATGTATAATGATAGGTAACGCCTTAATAGCTATTCTAACTAGCCTATGTAGTTTATTAGCCTCTAGGTCTAAGCAAAGACAGCCTATATCTAGGAGCTTATTAATCTAGATAGTAAAGACATTATAGAGGATAATATAAAGCCTCTCTAAGGGCTAGACTCCTCTAAGCTTATTACTAACCTTAAGGTTAAGCGCTAAGCTAACTACTATAAGTAACTTACTATATAGGAAAAGGAGAATCCTACCTAGACCTATAAGCTACAATCTAATTCTAACTAGTAACTATACCTAGATATACTTAAGAAGCCTGCCTCTATTACATTTAATAATATTAAAGATAATTATAAATAACTTATCTAAGACTATACTAGTAAAAGCTAGAATTAAGTAACTACTATAGCTAGTTATAGAGCTATTAAATTGTTTATCTTCTATACTGTTAATATATAGGAGCTTGCTAATATATAAATATAGTAGCTCTAAGATAATATAACTATAATCTAGGCCCTTATATATATACTATATAAGAACCTTATACCTATAAGCTCTATAACCCTTTCTACTGTCTATAAAGAGTACCTAAATATACTTTCTAGAGCAGTAAGAGGTAATATAGCCCCTATAGCTTAGCATTCTAACTAGCACTAAGCCTATAGCTACGCTTATGTATATAATATCCCTAAGGTTAAAGGTATCTTATCTGCTAAGTCCTTTTTATAGGCTGTTAGTATATACCTTATACCCTTATAGGCTATATAGAGTCTTTATAAGCTAATTATAAATAAGAGTCTTAGTTACCCTATCCTATCTATAGAGGAGTATAGTTAGATTTTTAGTATGTTATGCTAGGAAGACATGCTGTTTAAGGGTAGCAGCTAGGGCTTAGGCCTTTTTGCTATACTTAGTAGCTATTTAAATAGCCTAGACTACAGAGACTTAGGTTCTAAAGAGTGTCTATATAGAAAAGATTATTACTAGACCCTATAGGAGTGTAGGTATGTATGAAAAGCACTTATAGGTAAATCTAAACTAGTTAAGGAGCTTATAAATAAGGAAGTAATATATATTAAAGACTAAGTTATATTATCTGCTTTTAACTACCTTTATAGTAAATACTAGGAACTTAGCTAGCTTAATAGTAACGCTAACTATAGTAAGCTATACTAAGGCTAAGGTAGCTATAGGGGTAGAGGTAGAGGAGATAAGGATTCTAATAAGGATAATAATAATAAGGACTCTAAGCCTTAGTATCCTAGCTGCATTATTACAGTTACTATCTTTAGTAACTAGGAGCTAGAGGCTAAGCCCCTTAGATTCCCTACTATCTTCTTAACCCTATTTAGATAACCCTATACCCTATTAAATAGTATAGTATTTAATAGCTGTAGTAGTTACTACCTTATAAATAATAAAGACCTCTTAGTTCTAGGTTCCTACTAGCCTTACACTAAAGGTAAGTTTGTGGAAGTAAGTATAACCTATATTTATATCTTAGGTATAGGCAAAAGGATTATTAAGAATGTAATTTATAGGAGTAAGGGCTATAATACTAAAGATCTTAAGCTTACTAACATTATAGTAGTTAAGGGTTTTTATATTAATGTTATCTCTAAGGCTAGCCTTATAGAGTAAGGTATCTAGTACTATAGTCTAGATAGTACCCTTTACTATAGTAAGCTTAGTAATAGTATTATACTTACCTAGATACTTAGAAAGGAGAACCTTACCTTCCTTAAATATAAGCCTATTTCTATTTACTTTTTAGACTACCTTTTACTAGTAAGTATAGCTAGACTTATAATAATAACTTAATTTAATACTCTACTGTACTAGTATAGTAACTACTAGATAGCTCCTAAGCCTAGGAATAATAATGTAATGCTTTAGTACCTATAAGCTAGCTATCTAGGGCCTAAAGCCCTTTAGTACCTAGTGTATAGCGCTTAGGGGGTAAAGATTAAAGGACCCTTAAGGGTTAAGTGTAAGTACTATACTGTTATGCATATATATTAAGTTATCTCTAGGATACCCTTAGAGGACTAGGTAATAAGACTATACTATTATATTTTCTAGGACTTATTTAACTTCTTACCCTCTTTTAATAGCTATTCCTAGCTACTTATTATTAAAGATAAGTACTCTAGATACCTATTTAGTTTCCTACTTAAGAATAAGTTAATAGAGGAAGTTTTCTAAGTACTGTATATATTTAAGATCTAGGTATACTGCTAGCGTAGCCTTATAATCTATAAGATCTATATAGATAATAAGCAAGTAGTAATTACTATTATAGGTAAAACTAAATTTAAATAGTAGGTAAAGGATAAAGGTATTAACCTAAAGCTTCTACTACTAAACACTAAAGAGCCTATAGGTAGCAGTAAGTAGGTAGGACTTAAGGTTATCCTTAGAGGTATTAAGATATATAAGGCAGTAGGACTCCTAGAAAGCCTATAGGATAAG
This sequence comes from Colletotrichum tanaceti, assembly GCA_005350895.1. Taxonomy (NCBI): domain Eukaryota; kingdom Fungi; phylum Ascomycota; class Sordariomycetes; order Glomerellales; family Glomerellaceae; genus Colletotrichum; species Colletotrichum tanaceti. The sequence goes on along the minus strand of PJEX01000391.1, from coordinate 4,091 downwards.
TGTATACTTATAGGAATCTTTATCTTTAATATTAGTCCCTACTAGTATACTAGATAGAAGTTAGCTAACTATGTAGAAGAAGAGTAGTACTAGTAGTACTTTAGGTAGTAGGTACCTAAGTTTGTCTATAGGATAACTTATAACCTATGCCTACACTAGGGAGATATCTATACTTATAGCTGTAGAGCTTACCTACTCTCTAAGGAAAAGGAGAGAGGTATAGGATAAAGGTATTATAAAGTCTTCCTATATAGGTATATTAGATACCTAGTTAGGTATATAGCTAATACCTATAACCTATATAGGATCTAGATTCCTATACTTAAGTAGGTTGTAATTATATATAATATTACTTATAATAAGATAAAATTCTACTTAAAGGCTAATGTAATAGAGGTAATCCCTATTAAAGTAGCCTGCTTAGTTATAGATAATATTATAGAGCCTATAAGTACTATAAGCACTATCCTTAAGCTCCTAGGAGCCTTAGACGTTAAGGAGAGTAACCTTCTTACTTACACTAAGTAGCTTAAATAACTAGCACTAATGTAGTTACTAGTCCCTACATTAAAAGACATTAAGACGCCTAAGATAGCCCTTATAGAGGGTATAAGACTTATAATACCTAAGTAAACCCCTAACCCTAAAAGTATACTAGCAGTTATAGGAAGGAATACTATTAAAATAGAGACTAAGAGTATAGATACTGCTATACTAGCTATAACTATAGATACTGCTAACTTAGATACTATCCCTAGTAGTAAAGGAGCTAAGTACTTAGACTATAATAATAAAAGGCTAAGTAGACTAGAGGTAGTATTAAATATATAGACACTACTAGAATAATAATAGAGAGGGCCTGTAAGGGACTATAGGGTGCCTATAAGGCATAGTATGTGTATATAATAACTACCCTAATACTTTATAACCCTATGTAACTCTATTATATACCTTAGGACTAAATATATTAATCTTAAGAAGCGTTTTAATGTAGATTTTATTTAGACCTACCTCCCTAATTAAGAGGTAGACTAGAAAGATAATCTTACCTATTGTATACTCTATAAAGTGCTATAGGTAGTAGTATAATATAACTAAGTTAGATAGAAAGTGCTATCTAGAGCAAAAACTAAGGTAGTATAGCCCTCTAATAACCTTCTACCTATCCTTATAAGCTAGAGGGAGCTTCTAAAGCTCCTGTTAGAGTTACGTAAGCTATTTATAGATATAGCGCACTTAGAAATTAAAAAGCTAATAGATATAGGTACTTAGAAGGTTATTAACTAACTTCTTACACGCTTATAACTACTACTATTAAAATAGGTATTTATATATAAGTTTAATGTAAATAACTTACTTAAGTGCTATAAGGCTAGGGTTATTATCTATAGTAATATATAAGGCGCTATAATTTATAATACTTATATAGCTACCCTAGCAGTAAAGATATTCTAACTTACTATTACTCTAGCAGTATAATTTAACCTTAAGATATTATAATTTAATATTATTAACACTTTTCTTAATATAATTCTTAATCTATATAACCTACTAATTATCTATAAGCTCCTATATAGGTTTAAAATTATAGGTAAGGTTGTTAAACTGTGTAGAGCTTTATATAGCCTTTAGGATATACCTAAACTCTAGTATACTGCCTTCTCTACTACGCTTAAGAGCCTTAGGCTTAGCCTAGCAGTAGAGAATCTATATTTATACTAAGATCTAGAACACTAGATTATTATTATATTCTATATAGATAATATTCTTGTAATGTTTTACTGTAACTATATTACCTATATAAATACTATTATTAATAGTATTAAGGTAGCTTATAAGCTTAAGGATAAAGGGCTAGCTAAATACTACCTTAGAGTAAGGATTATATAAGACTAAGCATAAAGGTAAATCTACCTTATCTATAATAGATATATTAAGAATATAGTAAAGAAATTTAACCTTATAGATAATATCTACCCTATTATACCCTTACTTAGTAGTATACTAGCAGCTTATAAAGGCTAGGCTACTGCTATTAAGATTAAGATCTTCTAAAAGAAAGTTAGTTCTATCTTATACACTAGTATCCTTATATAACTAGATACTGCCTTTATAGTTAGCTTGCTCTTAAGGCACCTTATAAACCCTAGTCCTAAGCACTATTGCATAATTAACTAGACTATCTAGTACCTTTATAGAACTTACTACCTTACCCTAACCTTTAGAAGCTAGGGAGGTAAGTAAATACTATAACTACTAGCTATAATTACAGCTAGTAACGCCTCCTTTACTAATAACAAATTAACTTATAGGTTATCCTAAGGCTTTATTATAATTCTATTTAGTAGTCCTATCTAGTAGAAGGCATTATAACAGCTAACTATAATAACCTTAATAACTAAAGCAGAGCTCTTTAGCCTCTAAGAGACAGCTAAGGAAGTAATAGCGCTCTATAGGCTCTTCTATAAGCTTATGTTTAACCCTAAACAGCCTTACACTATCCTCTACAATAACAAACAGACTATTACACTTATTATTGTAGCTAACAAAAGCGTTATAATATACCTTTATTATATAGACATTTAAAATATATAGCTCTGTTAGGAATATGCTGCTAGCTGCCTTAAGGTTAAGTATATTACTATAAAAGACATGCTAGTAGATAGACTTACTAAGAACCTTACTTATAAGAAGTTTCTAACCTTTAGAGTATACCTTAACCTGTCTAATATATGTATACTAATTAATAAGAAGGATTAAAGTAGAGAAGAAAACGATTATTAATTTAGGGCTAAAGCCTAGCCTAACTAGGCACTAAAACTATTCCTACCTATCTAGGCGTACTATAAAGTTATTTCTACCCTAGAGGGTGTATACTAAAAAGAAAAGACTAACTGCCTATAAAGGTAAGGGTGTATTCTTCCTAGCAGCGCTAATGTAGAGCTGCAATCTCCTCCTTAATAGAGTTAAAGACTATATAGCCCTTAGTAATTAGTGTAGTAAGGCATGCTAAAGCGTTACTATTACTACTTAGTTATAAAGGACCTAGAGTTAGGCTTAGAGTAGGCTAGAAGCTAAGGGGAATTAATTCCTTTAGTATAGCCTCCTCCTTCTCCTCCCCCTCTACGCTAGCAGCCTCTAGGGCGTTATAAATATTGCTATAAGTGTAGCTAAGGACCTAAATATCTTATTAATATTAATCTAATATACAGTAAGTGTATAGTAGTAACTTACTAAAGCTAAGACTATCTTACCTATAGCCTTATCTATAAGGAGGGCTAAAAGCTTTAGTATAAACACTAAAGCTAACTTAGGAGCCTCTAAGTAGGTATAGCTAGTAGTAGTATACTTAAAGTATTTACCCTTTACTTAGGCAGCCTCCTCTATAGTAGTAGAGTATATATAGTATACCCTATCCCCCTTACTTAAGACTATAGAGTAGAGGTAAGTAAGGTATAGGAAGGGATTTAGAGCTCTAAGCTCCTCCTCCTCCTCCTTATCTACTGCAGTAGCCTTACCCTTACCCTTCTTAGTAGGTATAGATAAGGCTATACTAGCCTTAGTTAGACTTAAAAAAACCTACAGGTACCTATTTAGGTTTAAACCTATCTAACCTATAGGTTCTAGGTAGGGACCTAAATAGGTTATAGGTTAGTGTAGGTTATAGGTATTTTTAGGTAGGCCTAGGTTTAGGTTTATAGGTTAGACCTATATAGGTATTCCTTACTTATAGGTTTAGGTATTATAGGTACTTAATAGGTACTTATAATAGTGCTACATTTAAAAGTAAGGAAATTTAGAATTCACTACCTAACCCTATGTGAATAATATACATAAAAAACCCCTTTAAGTAACTACCTCCTTAGCTGCTTTAATAGCAACCTAGGAGGCGTTACATTATCCTTACTACTATCCTTATTATTATCCTTAGATAAGGAGGATAAGAGGTCTAGTTAGGATCTAGTAGGCTAGCTATAACTAAAGCTAAGAGATATAGGCAAGCTTAAGAGTATTTAGGAGGTCTGTTAAGACCCCTCTAATTAAGGGGAATTAGTCTAATTATAGGTACTCTATAACTTAGATACTATATA
>PJEX01000390.1:5939-42566 GCA_005350895.1 Colletotrichum tanaceti | reverse complement strand
TTATATATATTTAGGCTCTTAAGCTTTATAACTATATTAATTCCTATCTCTTAGTATATAGTATAGATATTCTATTTAAGCTCTTAAACGTTAAGTAGATATAGCTTAGTATTCTTATAGATATCTTAAAGATCTTCCTACTCCTTACTAATATACTTAGTAGGGATATAATAGTTAATATTTCCTTTACCCTTAGCCTCACTAAGCTAGTATATATCTATCTTAAGTAATGTTTAGCTATTATTAAGGAGAAGATAATAGTAACTAATAGTAGCTAGATAGAATCCCTTACTAAAGCTATTAAGCTTGCTTTATTAAAGTTAAAAAAGTATAAAGACCTTTAAGGTACTAGTTAAGAAGTCTATACTATTAGACTATTACTTTCTCCCCTTAATAAGGGGTATAGAGATTTATCTAATCTATAATTCCTTAGCCTTAAGGGCTACTATAGGATTACCTACTTATTAGCTATATCTAAGTTTATTAATGTATATAAAAAGAAGTACTATCTAAAGATTACTTAAAATAGAGTTATAATAGCAAAAACTAGCTAGTTAATCTATAGTATTACTATACTCTCTTTTTAGAGCCCTAAGAAGTAGGTATATATATTCTAATTAATAATATTTATAATAATCTTTTATAATAATCTTTTATATTAATCTTTTATAATAATCTTATGTAATAATCTTATATAATAATCTTATATAATAATTTCTTTTACTAAGACTTTATTTAGGGCTTAAAGACTAACTATAGAGCCTATAAAATTATTAATAGTTTTCTTAAGGAGCATAAGTAGTTTTCTTATCTTATATTCTTATATACCTTCTAATATTACTTAGGTAAATATAAGAATAAAACTATATTTAGATTCTAGTGTTATCTTTTAGGGTAATATAAGTATTTAGGCCTTTATAAGATAGCTAGGGATTACTTAGTAATTATACTTACCTTAGTGCCTCTTAAGTATACTTTTAGCTATAGGTAGTATATCTACTACTATTCTTAATTTAATATAGCTTTAAAGACTATTAAGGCTTAGCTAATCTTAATAATTTAGTAGTACTAAAGAGAATAGTAAGTATTTAGCTTACTTAAGCCTATTATTCCTAAGGACTATTAGGTTACTAAAGTTATAAGAGAGTATAGCTAGACTATTCTTTAAAGCTTTAACTATACTATACTATTTTAACTAGATAAGCTTTATAACTTTATATAGATAGCTTAGGTAGAGGCTAATTATACTATTATTATTAGAGAGTCTAATTATATAGTATCTAAGTTATAGAGTACTTATAATTAGACTAATTCCCCTTAATTAGAGGGGTCTTAACAGACCTCCTAAATACTCTTAAGCTTACCTATATCTCTTAGCTTTAGTTATAGCTAGCCTACTAGATCCTAACTAGACCTCTTATCCTCCTTATCTAAGGATAATAATAAGGATAGTAGTAAGGATAATATAATGCCTCCTAGGTTGCTATTAAAGCAGCTAAGGAGGTAGTTACTTAAAGGGGTTTTTTATGTATATTATTTATATAGGGTTAGGTAGTAAATTCTAAATTTCCTTACTCTTAAATGTAGCACTATTATAAGTACCTATTAAGTACCTATAATACCTAAACCTATAAGTAGGGAATACCTATATAGGTCTAACCTATAAACCTAAACCTAGGCCTACCTAAAAATACCTATAACCCACACTAACCCATAACCCATTTAGGTCCCCACCTAGAACCCATGGGTTAGATAGGTTTAAACCCAAATGGGTACCCGTGGGTTTTTTTAAGTCTAGTCTCGAGTAATCAAGTCCTAAGTAGTCGTGACGAAGCGAAGCGAGTTCAAGGTGTTCGGACGACACGACTCGACACGACACTCCGTCTTGGCACCAACGTTTGGTCGACACCAGAGCGCGGAGGCGGTTGCGCCTACGAAAGAAGAACGAATGTGGCCGGCTTGTCATGCTCACTGACCATCGTCGATAACCCGCAGATTCGATGGCAGACCGGCCGGCGGCTGTTCTCCGGGACATTCGCAGTCGGGCGGGCGGCGTGTCATATCCCTCCTCCCTCCCACCCTCGCTAAAATCCTGTGCCCGCAGCGAACCAAGGGGTCCAGTCCATTGAATGCTGGACCATGGACCATGGACCATGGTCCACGCCCCTCACCGCTTCGGCTTCCGTTTGCGGATGGGCAGCGGTGCGCGCAACTGGGCACGCGCTGTCGCCCAAGACCCCGGAATCCACACCCTCCCTCCCTTCTCCTCCCGCAGCGGCTTGTGCTGCAACCCCCCCTCCTCGCCTGATCAATAAGACGTTGAGGCTCACGGGCGGAAAACCGTCAATCCCAACGACGTCCGTTGTCATAGCCGCCGGACGACATTCGCTACGACTTCTTCCGACGGTTGGTTGCGACATGGTGATTGCCCAGACATTTCGAGGGCGCCGAGAGAAACGACCCCGCAGGGCAGTGCTAGACGGCGGCGAGACTATCAGCGAAGGGAGGGAGGAGGGAGAGGTTTCGGCGTCCAGATGTCATCTTTTGGCCTCCGAGACCATTGAAAGATTGAAAGTGTGTGTGTGTGTGTGTGCCTACCTAGCTAGGTAGGTCCTGGAGCCCATCTCAGGCCAATGTGTGTGTGTGTGTGTGTGTGTGTGTGATGGATCGGAAGCGCGTGGTGGCCCGGACCACGGCATGGCTCCTCATCATCCCCGCGTTCTCACGGACGATGGGTATCCATTTCTCCTCTTCTTGCCCCAGGTTCCCCGGCATTGCCATGGGCCCATGGTTCGTGTTCGTGCAGCATCCTGAAGTATCTCTACACGTGTACCTACGACTGTTCCAACCTCTTGACTCTTGTCCTGTTTCCATTCTCGGCCATTATCGTTGGAGGGGGGAGGGTTGGCAAAAGGTTGGCGACATGGGGCACCCCCACACTTGTCATCTCGCGGCAGACAGATCTAAGCTCCGGGGATGGGGCCGTCGGTTGGCGCAAAACTTTGGGGCCATTAAGCTTAGCAAATGCCAAACGGGGCTGCTGCACGTGGTACGGATTTTCGATACGTGGCAGCAATTGCCGAGGGCGACCAAATCTGCCAGTGTATCCGTACAGTAGGTACCTATGTTCTGGTCTCAGTGGTCTGTTGAGTGGGTGTCAGAGGATGGTAACACACTCCCATTGACCACTATTACTTCGTGCTGTTCTTGTAACACGATAAACGACGACGACGACCGCTCTCAGGACTCGGGATGACTGGGTTTGGTTCACGAGCCTGGATTGGGCGACGTTGTTGTTCAGGAACTGGTTCCGACCGAGAGGAGACGACGTCGCTGATGTTTCTGTGTCTTGGGTGCTTCTTCGACGTGTCGGTCTTGGCCATGCATACGTAGTATAATAGAAGAGGAGGGGAAGATTCCTGCAAGGTAAGTCGATGCGAAGGAAGTGTGGATCAAATGTGCGGCAGATATCACAGGAGAGCCCTGTTTGCCGCTGCTTCGGGGCTCTCTCGCTGGTCGACAGAGTCACGGTGCCTGGGCATTGTGTCGGAGGCACGGAGATACTCATGTACCTACACGTGTAGGTACTGGGTAGCCAAAGCGGTCACTCTCGAGGTCGCAAAATGTACACGACAGAACAAGATACCGGTACATCAGTGACCCCCAGGCTACTTGTGCTCCACCGGTTTCAGCGTAAATATATCTTGAGCTTGTCGAGGGGATGTCACTAAACACTAAACGGAAAAGCAGCGTCGATGAAGCCTGCGCGAAGCCCACAGCTACTGTAGTGTGGTCTTGGCCGTGTTGCGCAATACGATTTGACGAGAGGGATAAATCTCGTAAAAGATGGCATCGTGTCATGTGCACGCGGTGCATTTCTGGGACGCTGGTACGCGACCTGTTCCGTTTGATATTGCGTGCAACCTGACCAAGGCCAAGACTGCCGCTTGGGTCTGATGGCCGCTTAGCCCTAGGTGTGGAAACATTGGAGAGAAGTATATGTATAGTGTATCTGTACCTCTAGACAACACCTCAATACAAGTATTCTCGGATACCGAGGAGGACAATAAGTCAGCAGTCAGTGGTTTATCATGCCGGCGTGGTTCTGCCGGCGCCGTGCTCACCTGCCATTTTGGGAGGGCCATGAGTGGGTGCAAGATTGTGTCGGATTATTGAGGGTTGCAGTGATGGGTCAATTGAATGTGTATTGAGATGTGTGTGTGTGTAACTATCGTGCCCTGCAGCCAGCCCCTGACTTAGGCCTATAAGAACCCTATTCCTAGGCGCCTAAGGCCACAACTAGAGCCTACTGCTTGGGAAGAAGCCTGCAGCAGTCCCTCCAATATTTAGCGAAGGGCTGGCTACGCCAGGCTTAAGCCTATCTCTAGGCCTACGCCCTATGCGTATAGGGTACGCCCTGTGTACATACATCCTTTAATTTAACACACCCCCTTAGGGAAAGACTTCTTTATAGCCTCTACAGGCTGCAGAAAGGGCGTTAATATTATATTATCTTAGTATGTATAAGAAGGCTTTTCCTACTAGCTTATATACTTATAAGACTATTTCCTCTACTACCTATACATTAGGCTTAGTTATTTCTACCTATAGGTAGGCTTTATTAATTATAAGATCTCTTATATAGTTAGCCTTAATAACCTCCTTCTTATTAGTTATATTAAGCTAGAGAAAGAAGGTATTATACTTTACTAATTTAAGGGCCTTTATTAAGCTATCTACTATAAGCTCTATTAATAGGGTATATATAATATCTATATAGCTATTAGTAAATTCTAAGTGTAGCTAGTAGTTATAAATATTAATATAGTAGAGCTTAGTATATAGTTATAAAATCTTACTTATAATAAGCTTTACTATCTACTAGTTATTATACTAGATTTATACTCTTATTAGTATTACCTTTATTAATATATATATAGATTAGTCTTTATACTATATAGGTAGTTAGATCTAAAGTTATAAGATTAATTAGCTTATAAAAAGCGCCTCTTTAGTAGCTTAGGTAAGCGTAAGTAGCTCTACTTCTATTATTAAGGTTATAACTATATCTTATTTATTAGCTTACTATATAATAAGGCTTCTAAAAAGCTTTATTATAAAGGCTTATAAGCTCCTTTAGGTTAGAGTATTATTACTAAAGCTTGTATTAGAGGTAACTTTAAAGGTATTATCTTTACTGCCTAGCTTAGTGCTAAAGTAGAGGTAAAGGTATTACATTTTATAGAGGTATTAAAGGACTCTATTAGTAGCCTTTTAGTATATATCTAAAGGGTTTTAATTAAATCTTATAAGCCTGCTTATAGTAAAGGTAATATCTAGGTATATTATTATAGTAGTATAAAGGATAGTGCTAACTTTATGTTAATAATAGTAAATCTCTACTAGAGGTATATTATCTTTATACAGCAGCAGCTCCTCCTTTATTATAAGTGTATACTAAGTAGTATTATTATCTATAATATTAGTATATATAGGAAGTAGTTTCCTATACTTTTTAGTATATACAGCCTATAAGAGCTATAGGTAATAGGTCTTTTAGTTATATATAATCTTAAGGCTAAGAAACTACTAGAGGTTTTTACTGCCTTTAAGGTAGTATTTAGTCTAAAGCGTGTATAGCTTATCTATTACTATAAGCTTATTAGCCTTTAGGAAGGTAAGGATGCAATTATTAATGTAAAAGAAGAAGGTAACCTCTCCCTTCTGCTAGCAGTATTCTTCTCTAGCTATATATTTAAAGCCCTATGCTATAAGCCCCTTCTTAAAATGCTTTTACTAGAGTATAGGTAAATAGTAAAGCCTATAGAGGGCTTTCTAAAGGTATAGGATAATGCCTTTCTTATAGTGTCTAGGCAGTATCTCTATATATATTTCCTTATTAATATCTATATATACAAATGTATTTACTGTATTATATTAGAGTAGCTTATAATTAAAGTAGGTAGCTATAGCTATTAGGATCTAGAAAGATATACCTATAAGCATTATAGTATATATATCTTAGTTATCTTTTACTTATTAGTTACCTTATATTATAAGCCTAGCCTTTACTTTACTAAGGCAGCTATACTTATTAAGCTTATAGGTATAGACCTAATAGTAACTAAGAATCTAATTACTGTATATAGAAGCTTTAGATACCTCTTGCTATAAGTATAAGGTTATATAGCTATTAAGGTATAATATTTTAGCTTTATAAAAGGTATCTTTAAGAGGATAGTATTAGAGTTAACTATATAATATAGGGAGTAGTAGGAGTTCCTTCTAGTAGGTACTATATAGGGTATTAGCCTTATAATAGGCTCCCTCTAGAGATACTATAAGTACTAGCTCTAGACTATATAATCCTATTATATAAGGGTGTTCTAGGGATTAGTTAATATATTATATAAGGTCTTATAGGGGGCTAGCCTATAACCTAGGCGTTCCTATACTGTCTATTAGTTTTTACTTAGTTTTTATAGAGTTATATATATAAGAATACTTATTATATATATACCTAGTAAGAAATGCAGCCTTAAAGGATATATATAACTACTAGCAGTGCATTAGAAAGAGGGTTTTATTAGCTTATTAAGATCCTTCCTACCCCCCTATAAACGCTGCTATAAGTATAGTAAGAAACACTAATCTTAGGGGTATTTGTAGCAGCATTATAAGCTTAAACTAGGACTTAGTATGTAGCGCTAGGGCAGGAGGCCTATTAGAAGGAGTCTTTACTATGCTTAGGGCGCTTAGGGTAGTGCCTAGAGGCACCCCCTTAGCTTTATTATAGTCTTTATAGATCTTATTAGCCTCCTTGTTAGCTATATAGGATATAGTTATATTATACTAGCCTTTAAGAATAAGGTAGTTAATTATTTATTAAATATCTTAAAGGTTTAACTTATAAATATCCTTAGTAAGGGCCTTTAGGTTACTATTAAAGATAAGTTTTTTATTAAAGATAATATCTCTTATTATAAATACTTTACTATAAAGGGGATTCTAAATGCAGTATAAGTTACTTAAAGTATAGCTAATAAGATAACCTATCTATATGCATAAGGTAAGCCTTTTTAGGTACTAATAGTAAAGTTAAGTGTCTACTATAAGTATATACACTTTATAGCTAAAGACTCTTAAATACAAAAAGTCTAGCTAGGTAAATTATATAGTGTCTTCCCCCTAGAAGTACTTATGCTATAACTAGTATAGAGTCTTCTAACTATAAGAGGCTTATAGTGTATAGTTATAAAGGTAAGTTATAGAGGCATAAATCTTAGGCTAAAGGATATTAGGAAGCTTAGTGTAAATAGCTATATACCTAGCCTTATGCTTAATAGTAGCTACAATACACTGTATAGTACTGTTTTATACTTAGGTATTTAGGGCGCTTACCTTAATATATATACTGCATACGTTAAGGCTTATAGAAACCTTATTATTATTAGCTAGCTTATTATTAGTTTTAATAACCTTTACCTTATAACTATAGTGTACTTTAAGTATAGTAAGGAAGTCTGTAATTATTATAAGCAGTATGTCTGTCTTATAGGTATAAAGGTAAAAGTCCTAAGTTAGGCCTGTTACGCAGTCTAAAAAGAGTATATAGGAGCAGTAGCCTATATAGCCTACCTTAAGGTTATAAAAGTTAACTGTAAGGTAGTTACTAGGCTTTATATAGATAGCTAACTCTTATAGGCTCCTTTAGACTATATAATAGGCCTTACCTAGGGTATAAGCTTTGCAGTTAACTGTTATTATAGGCTTATTAAAACCTTAGATATATACTCTATAAGTAACATTAGGGATCCTTTTAAGCGCTTCTAGGCTAAGGTATCTAAGACGCTAGTGCTAGGTAAGAAGGTTGCTAAGGATAGGCTTCCTATAGGTAGCTATTATAAAGGCATTTCTTTTACACTTTAGGCGCAGTATCTTGTCTACGTGAATGGCTAGTAAGGGGACTGTAGCTATAAGTATAGTATCTAATAAAAATAGCTAATAGTTAAGTACTTACTAGCTATAAATCTTATTAATATATATAATAAATAACTTATCTACTTTATATAGGTAATTATTACCTAGGCTTATATCCTACTAGATCCCTTACTAGTATAGCTTTAAGAAAGAGATAAGGTTAGCAGTAATACCTCTATAAAGGGTAATATTATATAAGGTAAGCTTAATAATATAGTTCCTATACGCTCTAAGCTTAATCTCTATAGTGCTATACGCCTTAATAGGCAGCTGTTATATACTAGCCTATATAAAATTGTCTATAGACATACTTTAGAGAGTTTTAAACTATATAGTATTATTAAATATATAGATATTGCTGCCTAAATTAAGTATTGCTAACTTAGCTAAGTAATATTAGCTCTTAGTAACATAAAAGGAGGCTGCAGAAATCCTGCCTTAGTATCTACTATAAAGTTAATTTAAGCCTTTAGCTAACATCCTTACTACTTAAAGCTTCTTAGCAAGGGCCTTATTAGTCTAGAGGTATATTTTAATAAGCCTTTTAATGCTTTTACTAAGCAGTCTATTGTTTCTCTTTAGGTAAGGGAGTATATAGAAGTACTGTATAATACTATAATAAAGGCCTATATAGAGCTTGTAGGTAGTGTCTAAGGTTATATACTTTACAGGTAGTATCTCTACTATACCTACACTTATACTTAAGCGCTTACGCTTTATAGTTATACTAGCTTCTTATAATAGTAGAGGGGTATTTACCCCCTTAGCTAATAGCGCTTCCTTTCTCCTATACCCTCTACAGTTATAGCCTTATCCCCTATAGTTATAGTTCCTATAACCCTCCTTCTTATTATTATCTATTATTTTAGTATAGGTAGGACTAAAGGCCCCTTACCTAGCCTTCTTTATATACTTATTTTTATCTATTAACTATAGGAACTCTTAGATATTAGAGAGTACTAATCCTAGTGTTAGGTAGTTATTAAGGGTGTTAGTAACCTTAGTGTAGTAGTATATATATACTTAGCTTAAGAGATAGGTCTTCTAGAAGGCTGCTATAAATAGGTTAAACTAGTTACTTAAGAGCTAGGCCCCTAGGATACTACTAGTAGTAGCTTTATAGAGTGCCTTTTCCTACTTTATAAGCTAGGCCTTAACTTCCTTCTTAGTTCCTAGGTGCCTTAAGGTTGCTTAGAGGACCTTTTCTAGTGTAATATATATATTCTCTTTATATTTAGAAGGGTATATTCCTATGTAAGCCTAGAGGGTAATTACCTAGGCGTTAACCTTATTATTAGAGGTATAGTAATAGAGCTTAAGGTTAGTAGAGACAGTCTAGTGTATCTATTCTTAGAGGTTGCTATAGCGCTTAAGGCGCTTCTCCTATACATATAGGTTATTATTATACTATATATAGTGCTCCTTATACAGGAGAAGGTTAGCTAGAGAGAGATCCTCTAGCTGTAATATATATTATAAGGTATCTACTATACGCAGGAGTATATAACTAATATCTAGGGCTAGAGTTATATCTTTAGGCTCCTTACGTAAAGGCTGTAGCTTAGGTTAAAGCTGCTGCTAAAGGGCTGCAGTCTGTAAGCATATCTTATATACTAGGATGCTTTTAGCTCTTAAAGGAGTAGTATTTAAAAGGGTATTTATAGTAGTACTTATAGGGGTTATTATAACTATACCTATATATAGGTAATTATATATTAAGGGCTTTTCTAGCTTAGTAAGTAGCCTGTTAAGCGTCTTAGCTATATTATATATAGCAATTAATAGGTTAATTATATCCTAAAGCTTATAGGTTTTTGCCTTAGTTTTAAGCTAGTTAAACTAGAGAACCTAGTTAGTAGGGCTATTAAGAATAGTCTTAGTAGTATTAGTAGATATCTTATAAGCTTGTAGATAGCTTTATAGTGCTTATTATTATTAGTTTTTAAGTATATAAGACTCTTAATTATTAGATTATTAAGGGTTACAGTAATAGGTTAATTAAATATATATTAAGATATATGTGTGTATAACTATTATACCCTGCAGCTAGCCCCTAACTTAGGCCTATAAGAACCCTATTCCTAGGCGCCTAAGGCCACAACTAGAGCCTACTGCTTAGGAAGAAGCCTGCAGCAGTCCCTCCAATATTCAGCAAAGGGCTAGCTACGCTAGGCTTAAGCCTATCTCCAGGCCTACGCCCCATGCACACAGGGTGCGCCCTGTATGCATACATCCTTTAATTCAACAGATTGCGCTATTAGCTATTAGGGGGGGTAGAGCAGAGGAGTGAATCGACAAACTTACAATACCCCCCCCCTAGTAACCTATAAGTACTAAGCTTTCTAGTCTATGCTTAACTAGGAGTACTAAGCTTTCTAGTCTATATATAGTTAACTAGACAGTAGACTATCTCTACCTAGATATAGCTAATAGAATGTATATAATTTTGCTATATTTTTATACTAGTCTTATAATAGTCCTTACTACTATTTCTACTAGTTATAAATAGTAAAAAACAATTTAATATATATAAATAAGGGGAAACGTTTTAGGAATACTTCTTAATAAGTTCTCTAATTAATCCTTAGAAGCTTTATATATAGCTAGAAACATTTCTTAAACGTTTCTCTAACTATATAGTGTTTACTATTATAAAAATAGTAAATATATTAGCCTTAGCTATAGAAAATAATACTAAATTTACAGACTTATATAAGATTTAAGAAATTATTATGTTAGAAGATAAACTTAATAATCTAAACTATATTTAATTATAAGTTAAGGATAATCCTGTATTTTTAGTATATTATAGTCTATAAGATTAGATAGCTCCTATCCTTTAAGCTTAGATTGACTAAGTATTACTATATTTTTTAATATAAGAGTATATAAAAAGAACTAAAAAAATTAATAGTTAATACTATAATAAGATATTAAGTTAATTCTTATTAGAGATATATTACTTATTAATAGTAGATCTTATATAGATAGGAATATTCTTACTGTTTAATATATTATATTTCCTATTAGAATTCCTAAGTTCCTAGATATATACCCTAATAGCATTACCCTTATTATTCTAATAAAAGCGCTATCCTAAGATAAGATTTAGAAACTATAGAACGTTATAAGTAAATTACCCTCTTAGTAGAACTAAATCTTATTTAATATAGGTTTAATACTATATAGTATATAGTATATCTAACTTTCTAATAATAAGTATAGTACTTAGGGGTATAAATATTATATATTATACTTATAACTGTAAAGGTAGTAAGGCATACCTATTTATACTAGTAGAAGATTTTAGTTATAATACTATTACTTCTAACTTAGCTAAAAGAATAGATACCTTATAAGTTAAAGTAAAAGAGCTTATAGTTATAAAAAAGATTATTAGGTAAGTAGAAGAATTCTAGAAACGTTTCTTAATACGCTTAGACTAATTCTAGGTAATTATTAGCATAATGCATATAATACATAAGAGATTTACAAAAAGGTATATATATAAGCTTTAGAGTAATACCTATAAGCCTATTCTAAGAGCTTTAAATTATAGTGTAAGTTATACTTAATATAGTAATAATTTATCTAATAAATTTTAGTAAATTGTCTAGCTTTAGTAATAGAATATTTACTATAGTAATTTAATAGGCTCTTTAGATAATAGAGTCTACTTCTAGTATGCAGTTCTAGTAGAGTAGAAAGATAATATAGATATAGTTAAAGCAGGATTAAACTAGAATAATATCTAACTTATAAATAGAGTAGTATAAAAGTGCTTTTTTTTAGATTAAATAGGTAAAAAAGACTAATATATAGTAAGTTATTTACTCTTAAATTTAAGTAAATACTAATAATTCTTACTTAATAGATAAGGTATACTTTAGTATATAACCTCTAGTTTAATAGGTAACCTATAAGGTTAGGTTCTAATTTATAATCCTAAAGGATCTTAAAATAACACTATACATTCTTATTACCTCTTATAGAATATACTTATATCCTCTACTACTAGCTACTAAAATACTAAAAGAGATTATAAATTAGCTTTTTAGAATTATTTCCTACATAAAGATACTAAGAATAACTCTAAGTAAGAAGTATTTCTAAGCTTTTTAAGAGACTTAACTAATATATCTAGATACCTTCCTTTAATTAAGAGAATTAAAAGAGCTTCTTATAGAGTATAAGGGAAAAATAATTATAGATATCTATAAGAGTCTTATAAACACTAACTACCTTTATTATATTATCTAAAAAGCTTAGATTCTCTATTTTTACCTAGGGGGATAGACAGTTACTCTTATACTTTAGTAAACAAAAGAGCAGAATAAATAAACATATATATAGACCTATTATTACCTTATACACTACTATCTTCTAATATACCTCTTATTTTAGTATATTTAGTACTTATTTTAATTATATAATAACTATATAGTAATCTACTTTTTTATAGAATAGGTAGAGTAATAGAAGTTTACTAATATAAGGACCTTTATAGTTAATGTAAACTATAAACATATAGTAGGTATAAATTATTATAAAATTATCTAGGTATAGTATAGTAGTAACTTAATAAAATATAGGCACTCTATTATAAAATATCTAGGAAATGTTTCTAAATCTTTCTAGCTTAGCTACTTATTAGATATGATATAAATATAGAGACTATAGATATATATTACTATATATTTTACTTTATTTTTAATATCCTTAAGAAAAAGTATAATACTCCTGTTTAGTAGAAGTATATCTATAGTATAGGACTGCATAGGGTTATACTTAACTAGAGTTTTACTATTATCTATAGTCTTAGGAGATATCTATAAGAGAAGTTTTACCCTTAGGAAACTTAGGAGATATAGGTTTAAAACTGTATAAGACTCTACACTATCTATTTCTAAAGAGGTATTAAAAAAATCCTAGGTAATAATTGTCTATATAGAGTTAGAATAATATATAATATTCTTATATCTCTCCTATAATGTTAAACAGCTATAGATTATAACAACCTTTATAATAAGATTATAGGTTAGATACACTAGAAATATTTAAGGACTAATTCTAATTGCTAACTATACCTATAGTAGAATTCCCTTAATATAAAGACTAGGTAAAACATAAAAAGAATCCTATTATTACTACAGGCTTCTACTAGGTTATTTTAAAAATTCCTATAGAAGATTAGGAATTAATTCCTAACTATATAAACATTATTAAATAACTATATATAGCTTTATACTAATAGACTAGTTAATACCTCCTATTACTTAGTATAATAAATAGGTAATAAGTCTAAAAAAAGCACTATATTTTAGTAGTATTTTAGTGCTAACCTTAGTAGCTCTTATAATATAGATTAGAATCTAGTATTATATAACTTTATATTATACTATCTTTAGATCCTAATAATATATAGAAATACTAGAATAACTAGTTATATTAATATAGCACTATAATAGTAAAGTATATACTATAAGACTTATAATTTTCCCCTACTAACTATAGTAATAAAGTAGAAGTAAAGCACTTAAAACAGCTAGTATTTTAAAGCTAATGCTAGGTATGCTTCTAGCTAAGCGTAGATATAAGAGCCTTCTGTTAGCAGTATACCTAGTAGCCCTCTAGGTAACTTTAGAAGTTTTAGCTTCCCTAACTCTAAAGATAATACTATATGTTAGTCTGTTAGCTAGACCTTTTAGAGATAACAGGTGGTTATTAGGGTTAAGCGGTGGGCTAGGAGCTGCCCCACTTTTAGACAGCCTATTTCCCCTACGCCTGCCGCGCAACCCCTACTAGTTATTTCCTTCCTCTTTATAGCCTAGTTACTACTACTAAGAAGAACTATTTGTTTAAGCAAAACCTGCCTACAAATAGCTTCACTATAACCTTTCCTATCTAAACCTATATAGTAATTCTAATACTAATTAGTAATAGCTATTACAGTTATTACAGATTTGTTAGGATAAAATTACCTTAACAGAAGAGGCTTTGCAGTAAGAGTTTTGCCTCCCTAAGAAGTGCTAACTAATAACAATCTAGTAAGAGTTTTGCCTCCCTAGAAAGTTAATGTATCTACTATACTGTTATTAATACCTTTAAGATTAAGACTTTATAGGTATAGGGCTTTAGTTACTACCCTATTAACATATAGGTATAAGGCTTCTTATAGAGTTACTACCCTATAATAAGACAATCTTATACTAGCAATACTATTATTATAATAACTCCTATTCTAACTACTTAACTAATAGTTAAGATAACCTTACTCTTACTTTCTCACTTTCCTTTAACCTAACAGAAAGAACCCTTCCTCTATCCCTTTCTTATTTTTCCCTTTACATAAGATTCTAACCTCTTTACCTTTATTAGAATTTTCTTATAGTTAATAACTAAATTTTTCCTCCTTTATAATAATAACAAGATTTTAGTTTACTTAGTTTACTTAGTTTACTTTACCTTTTTTAACTAACGCAAAAACTCTACACTACTTTCTTCTTCTTTATTATAACTTACTCTCTAGTACCTTTATTTTCCTCTCTTTTTCCTTACTTTACTTTTTACCTTTTTCCTACTTACCTACTTTACCCTTTTCCTTTATTCTCACTCTATATCCCCTTATCTTATTACTATAAGCAGTAATAGTGAAGGCTTGTCTTAAGAGCCTTTGCAGCCTCTAGAGCCTGCGCAGTCTTAAGGGTATTTATAACCTTAGCTTTAAGCCTATAGGCCCTCTTAAAGTATCCCTAGAAGCTTTTTACTATAACCCTTCTAATAATAATATATACCTTTTGTCTTACCTTTTTTACCCCTTAAGCAGTTAACTAAGGAGGCTATTAACATTAGTAGATCTAGTAGTATACCTAATAGTAGGTCTAGCAGCAGCTAGGAAGTTAGCCCTAATAGGACTATCTAGATACCCTCTAAATTTAATAACTTTATTAACCCTAGTAGATAGCAGGATTCCTATATTACACCTAAGAAGGTAACCTCTAGTTAGGTTAACACCTATATTATTAGGTATATATCTAAATAGAGCATTAGATACCTTTATAGCTGTCTATTATAGAAGGAGGTTATTAATAACTTTAAGGGATAGACTGCTAATACCTTTACTATAGCCTATTATAAGGTCTTAAGGGTAATAAGAGCCTAGCTTATAAGCAGTAGAGTTCTTATAGGCTCTAGCAGAAACATCCTTCTAGCAGAAGCTGCTGCAGATATTATTATAAGGAAGAGGTTCTAGCAATAGACTAAGGATAAGTTTAACTATGCCTTTAAGACTAATATAGCCTTTACTACTAACTATACCTATAATAACTTTATTAATAATCTTATAGCTAAGCAGCCTATAGGTATAGATATACTGCAAGAATTCTGTTAAAGATAATAATAATAGGTAGGGTTATAAGTTAGAACTCTAATGTTAGCCTAGTTAGCTGTTATAGCCTAGTTAAACCTCTTATCCCTAGCCCTTTCTCTAGCCCTTTCCTATAAAGGTATTACAAACCTATATACCTAGCCTAACTAAGGTAATCCTCTAATTATACCTAAAAAGCAGCTTCCTCTAACTCCTATAGTAAAGGTAAATACCTTTAAGAAAACTAGCCCCTTACCCTAGCCTAATTAATAGGCTACCCCTTAACTAACTCTATAAGTTACTCTTACCCTCTCTTAATCTCCCTTACCTAGTGGCTTTATTTAACCTCCTCTACTTAGTAACTACATTATTAGAACCTAGGCCTGCAAGAGCCTATACCTTACCCTTTATCCTAATCACTAACATTATTAACCTAATTAATAGACCTATAGATACCCTCCTAGGTAGGACTATTATAAACCTACCCCTTTATCTAGCCCTTTACTAAAGCAATTAGCTAACCTTACTAAGACCTACTTAAACCCTAAGCTAAAATATACTAGTAAGAGGTATAATATCCTTAACGTTAAGGTTATAATCTTTTATAAGAATTGCAGCAACCTAGGTATTAAGGGTAGGGATAATTACTTAGCTATTACCTTCCCTACTACGCTTAAGGGTAAAGTATCTAACTTTTACTATTAACAGCTCTATAGCTAAGGTCCCTACCTGTTTAGTTACTTTATAACTACCCTACGCAAGCAATTTAAAACAGCTAAAGTTATTAAGGGCTACTATACTAAGTAGTATAATACTAACTTCTAATAGATTGCAGCTTCCCCTAATAGTAAGGGAAAGTCTAATATTAAGATCCTTAAGATTATAATTTCCTGTCTTTATGTCCTTAGAAGAGCCCTTCTACAGACCTATTAAGACAATAACTTTATAAGGCTTTAGATTATTTATACCTGCTGTGGGATGCATAAGGCTAGGCTCTGCCTTTACAGTCCTTCTAAGAGCCTTAAGGGACTGTATACCTAGCTTTATACCTCTTTCTCTACTATAGAGGATAAGACTGTAGGGAGGTAGCAGTACCTCACTAAAGGCAGTTACCCTTAGAATTATCCTTAGTATTATTATTATAACTATAAACCTTACCCTTAACACTTTACTAATTAAACTTATTAAGGTAGCAGTAAAGATACCTACTATAGTAATAAGGGCTACTCTTCTAGTTAGAAGTCTAATTAACTTACCCCTATAGATTGTAAATGCTTTGTTTATTATAAGTATAGTTATTACTTAACAAATTATTTATATAAAGACTAGTAACATACCTATAAGAAGTATAGGGCTAAGAAGGCTAACAGAGAAAAGGACAAAATTAGCAGCTTAGCTTACTATACCTTCCTTATAAACTTTAAAGGGACTGCTAACAGTAGTAATAATAAAGAGCTTACTCCTAATACCCCTAACAATACTATTAACAATCTCCCTCCTGCAACCTTTAACATAAGCTTATCCTTCTTCAGCTAGAAGGAATTTAATAGTAAGGCTATTACTAGCTAGTTAGCTAATCAATCCTTTACCTATTACCTAACTAAGGCTAACTATAATATTAAACAGCATACTTATCTAATTAACCCTTTAATAATCCCCCCTCCTTTATTAATATTTACGCTTAATTAAACCTTATAATACTACTTAGACGTTTTCTAAGGCATCCTCCTAGATATAGGGGTAGCTAGTTACTTAACTGCTAGCCACCCTTAAGTCCTAGCACTCTAATGTATTTAATATACGCCTATTAATACTAAGGCCTAAAAGGTCTCTATAAGATTTAGTAATAGCCCTCCTATTAAATCCTTAGGTATTGTTATAGCTAAGACCCCCTTAGGCCCTATTAACTTTCACATTATCCCTTCTAATACCCCCTTCCTGCTCTACTTATATAATATAGACTGCCTTAAGATATAATTCAAGAGCCTTAATAACGTTATCTGTAAGGGTAACATTACTATACCTACTATCTAGAAGTAGGGTTACCTATAGATACTTTTAGAGCCTTCTAAGAAAGTTATAGCTATAGGTAACTTTATAACTAATACAGAGCTTTAGTGCCTTTACTATTGCTTTAGCTACCCCTCTATCTATTAACTTTATAAGCTCCTCTATAAGGTAGGTAAAGATATCTATATTAACGCTATCTAGAAGCTTACTAAGTACTATAAGCACTATTAACTCTACAGCAAAAGCCCTTATTATTTTTAATTTATAATTAAGGATATAGAGGACCTCTTATTTAACTATAAGATTATTATTAATGTAATATACCTAGATAGGAATAAGCCTATACTACACATTATAGACTCTACTACTGCGTTTAATGCTGCCTGTTTCCTTAGGGATATAACAGCTAAGTCTATATAGGAAGTATTATAGCTTTACTAGATTAATATATATTAGGGACTGCCTAACTAGATTATAGCTAACGCTAGCTAGAACTTTACCTCTACTAACTTTAAGGCTAAAGCTAAGGCTATATCTATCTATATTAAGATTATCCCTATAGAAGCTTACTACAGCATTAGGAAGGTTAAAAGATACTATGCCTTAGTATATAGAGTATACAAAATTATCTAATAAGAATACCCTACCCTTCTGTAAGAATCTACCCTCTAAGGAGCTATTAAGTCTGTTAATAACACTATTAGACCTAATAGCCTTATTCCTACTCTCCTTGTCTTTAGCGCTTACCCCTAAATAACAGATACTTTACTACCCTCTCTAGATATTACATAGCATGCTAAGGCTATTTAGAAGGCTACTAATGCAGTTAGAAAACTCTATACATTACACTAGGTTAACAATATACTTACTATATATAATAGGCCTAATATAGTAGCTATAAAGAAGCTTACCCTTAGCGTAGATATATATATCTAGTATAAAAAAGATAGTTAGACTAGCCCCTTTTAGCTTATTAATATTAAAGGTAAGGATTGCATTATTAACATTAATAGTCTATAGACCTTTTAGTCTACTGTTATTAAGCCCTTTTACTATTATAAGGATATTAAAGATAACAATAACCTCTAGGCTATACCTACTACTAAGGAAGATCTCTAAGGGATTACAAGATTAACAGTAGTTATTAAGATCCCTTAAGCATCTAGTAACCTCTTAGGATCTAGCGTATCTAGCAGCCCTTTAGTATCTAGCAACCTCTTAGTATCTAGCAATCCTACCTATATCTACTTATTAGATAGAGATAATGTTATTTTTCTCTTAGAGAAAGAGAACTCTAATTAGCTGCTTGCTAAGAAGCTTTACGCTAAGGGTATTATTATAGTACCTAGCACCCCTTTTAA
Organism: Colletotrichum tanaceti; assembly: GCA_005350895.1. Lineage (NCBI taxonomy): Eukaryota > Fungi > Ascomycota > Sordariomycetes > Glomerellales > Glomerellaceae > Colletotrichum > Colletotrichum tanaceti. The sequence goes on along the minus strand of PJEX01000390.1, from coordinate 23,849 downwards.
GGCCTTAACTGCAAAAGAGGTTACTACCCTAATTAAACAGGGGGTATTTACCTTTATCCTATACAACAAGAATAAGTATAAGGGTATCTAAATCTTTAAGTCTTATATTATTAATAAGATTAAGGATAAAGTAACTAGTACTTTATATAAGAAATTATAGCTAGTTATCTAGGGTTACACTAATAATAGTAAGATAGTAATCCTAATGTAATTGCTAACTATTTAATAATTAAGCTAGTGTCTTATTCTTACTATTACCCCTTTACTGCTAGCTATTAGATTTATAATATAGCTAAGGGATATTACTTAAGCCTACACTTAGTTAGCCTTATACCTTAACTAAACAATCCTAGCGTAGCTTCTAGTTTAACTCTATAATTAATACCCTAAGGGGACTATTATAGAAGTAATAAAACCCCTATATAGTATTACTAAAGCTAGTATATATTAGTAGGTTACCTACTACTAGCATTACAAGATCTAGCTTCTTATAGAAACTACTATATATAATCTATACCTCCTTATAACATCCTAGCAAAGCCCTAACTTTGCTATTATAGGTATATAGACTAATAACATAATTAGCCTCTTAGATACATCCTTTAGTAAGCTAGAAGACTCTAAGCTAGAGGAGGCTGCCCTACTAGCTAAGCTAAAGATCTACCTATTATTAAAGATACCCTTAATATTTAATAGCAGTATTATAAGTATAGTAGATAATAGATTAATTATCCTTATACAGAAGGGATAAGGGAAGAAGATTAAGTTTATAGATTATGCGTTAATAACAGCTACCTATAACTATGTAACCTAGCGCGCAAGAGGAGTATACATTACATTAGTATGCTAGCTAGAGGCTGCTTTTAACCTTACTACTACAGCTTAACACTAGAATCTAGGGCTAAAGGAGATTAACGCATTAAATTAATGTCTTAAGTAGCAGCAGAAATCCCTAGATTAAGGGCTCTATTACATCCTGCTTAATATATCTACCCTTAAGGTCTTTGTCTTTATAGATAGGTCCTTTATAAACAATACAGACCTTTCCTCCTAGATTAGCTTTATTATCTTATTAGCTAACAAGATCCTTAATAAGGCCTATAATACCTTTACACTCACTAGAAATGTAGTTTATTATAGTTCTACTAAGTTAAAGTAAGTTACCTAGAGTATGCTAGCCTCTAAGGTCTATAGAATAGTTATAGGTATAGATATAGCAGTAGCTATTACTACTACTATAAAGATATTTACAGACTAGCTAGGAATACCCTTACCCTCTACTATAGTCTATATAGACTTATATTCCTTATATAAGTGCCTTATAAAGCTTAGCACTACCTAGGAGAAGCAACTTATAATTAACATTATAGCGCTCTGCTAGTTATACAAGAGATATAAATTAACTAAGGTATAATAGATTAACAGTAGAGATAACCTAGTAGATATAATAATAAAGAGCACCCCTAACGTAGCGCTAGAGAAGCTAGTTAATAACAACTCCCTTATAGTCTAAATAGAGGGATAGGTTAGCTAAACCTAACCTCCCCTACGTAAGCCCTTACCTAAGCGTAAGATAAAGTTATCCCTTATACCTAACTTAAGAAGAGCCCTAAGGCTATAGTTAAGTAAGGATATAAGGGATAGATAAGATAGATATTATAAGGGAATATAGAGTTAACAGGAGGGATAGATAAGCAGTAGAAAATTATTAAACAAGCAGATATACCTCTAAAGCTTTAGCTAAAGAGAAATGTATGTAATTATAATATTATAAGCCTACCCTATCCCTTACTAGCAACTATATAGCCTAGGGACTAGGTATATGTAGAGGAAACAGGGGAACTAGGGAATTAGGGATTATATAGGTTTATTACAGCCCTACAAAAGTATTATATTTCTGCTTTTATTGCTTTTTTAGAGGATTTAGGCTAAGCTAATAAACCTAGCCTCTTACAATAAAAAGAGAGTATATCTAGTGTTAGTTTATTAGCTAGACCTTTTAGAGATAATAGGTAGTTATTAGGGTTAAGCAGTAGGCTAGGAGCTACCCTACTTTTAGACAGCCTATTTCCCCTGCGCCTGCTGCGCAACCCCTGCCAGTTATTTCCTTCCTCTTTATAGCCTAGTCACTACTACTAAGAAGAACCGTTTGTTTAAGCAAAACCTGCCTGCAAATAGCTTCACTGTAACCTTTCCTATCCAAACCTATATAGTGATTCCAACACTATATTTTATAATAAAGATAATATTTTGTCTTTAGGTATTCCCTATATATAATTAAGAGGGAGAGGTAGATATAGCTCTCCTAATTAATAGTTAAGTATAGGATAAAGCTCTCTAAATTAACAGTTAAGTATAGGATAAAGCTCTCTATATCCTTAAGTAAGTCTTAGGTAATAGGTAGTAGAAAACTATAGGTAGATTAACTAAACTACTCTATAATCTAAAGAGTAATAGCTATAAAATAAAGAAATTTATAGGGAAACTAAACAGAAAGACGCTAAATCTACTATATATATATAATAGTTATAACTTTAAATTAACCTATAATGTATAGAGATTAAAAAACAGAGGCTTAAGCTTAAAAAACTAAAAGAGAACTAAGGTATAGTAGTATAGGTATACTATACCTAATAGTTATAAGGTAGAGGAGGGGTATCTTTAGGAAGATCTAGGATATTTTAGTTAAGTAATAGGTATTTAATAGGAAAAGAATAAGGTATATACCTAAAATTAGCTCCTAATCTTTAAGATTAAGATAATAATAGCACTACTAAACAGCATAGGAAGGATTATATTAGTCTAGGAGAGGGTACTCTTTTTTTACTATATTAGTAGAGTTTTTTAGGGGGTAATACACTATAATACCTCTACTAACTTTATTCTATATTACATAAGCTAGGCAGTATACACCCTCTTCTAGACTATATATAGTCCTTATTTAAGTAAGATCTAGCTAAAAAATAGTAATAAGTTAGTAGGGAACCTATTAGGAAACGTTTCTACTTATACTTTTATTAGTAAGGTATAGGATATTAAGGAGATTATTATCTACCTAAATAGTCTTTACCTTCTATAAAGTCCTAAGATTAATATTATTCCCTAATGTAAGCTAGAATATATTTATATAGAAATCTAAGTAGATTAGTAGAATACTTTAAAAAAAATAGGAAGGATATACTATTAGTATACTAATTATCTTTACTCTTTAGACTACTAGAAAATAATAGAGTAACATTATATCTATAGGTAGCTTTAATATACTTCTTTAAGGCTCCTAGAGAAGACTACTTCTTCCTCTATTTCTAATTAGGCTAGTCCCCTAAGAGCCCTATAAAATATATACTATAAAATATAATATAGCCCTATTATTATTAGAGAAGTAATAAAAAAGTTTACTAGCAGTAATAATAACTTATCCTTACTAGAATAAATAATAAGACTTAGACTTATAAGAGGGAATAGCAATTAATATATATTATTATACTTAAATAGAGGAAGTTAAGAGTAGTATTAACCCTATATATCTCTAGAGATATACTAGTAAAAGGCAGGAGTTTTCCTATATTCTAATAGTATTATAATTACGTTAAATAATAAGGTAGAAGAGTACTCTCTACCTAATAGTACTTATATCTACCTATTATATATAAGTATAAATATATAAAGACTTATCTATTCTTAGAAGAATAGTTCTATATATATTAATAGATCCTTTTACTATAGTTATAAAAAGGAGGTAATATAAATATCTTTCTTTATTATTAAGTATATTAATATTAGTAGGACTAGAGAGAGTATTATAAGGTAACTATAAAGTAGTATACTTTAAAGAGATAATAGGAATTATATTTATATATAGGAAATAAATTAAAATAGTTCTAAAAACGTTTCTTAGTAGTCTATTCTCTTAATATAGCTTAATTAAGCTCCCCTAAGGCACTTATTTCTAGTCTATATAGAAACTTTTGCAAAATGTTTCCCTAAATATCCTTAAAGCTACTAAATATTATTCTTTAGCTAGAAACGTTTAGGAAATGTTTCTTAAAGCCTCCCTAAAAGACGCTAGATAGATATCTAGGTAGGAAACATTTTAGAAATATTTCTAAATTATTTATTAATTATATAGAGGGGGTTTATATATAGGCTTAAGTAACCTTATTAAATTAAAGGGTAGTAATTAAGCCTAAAGGAAGGTCTATTTATAATTAGCAGTAGGAATAAATTAAAAATATTTCTAATATATACTAGAGATATCCTAGCTTACGCTAAGGTTAGGGTAGTAATAGATATACTAAACCTTATAAGAGGTAATATATCCTATTCTAGGAGGGTAAGCTATTAAATTATATTAAAGATAAAGACCTATAAGAAATATTTCTAAGTTATTTAGGGATAGATATATACTATAACTAACCTTATTCTAGGAGGTATAGGTAATATAAGCGCTATTAAGGGTAATTTTAGCTATAGCCTTTATAGTATTATAGTTAATCTATATAAGGAAAATATAAGAAATGTTTCTAGAAAGTTTTTAGGTAAACTTACTTTACTATTACTATTATAGGGGAGGGGGATAAATACTAAATCCTTTTAGATAGCCTTTACCTTCTAAGGTATGTTAAGAGCTATATTAATACTATTTATAAGCTTTTATATATTCTTATAGTAGCCTATTTTATTAAGCTTTAAAACATTTCTAGTTTATTTCTAGTAGGACTTATAAGCAGTATAGTAATTATTAAAAGCCTTTAGGCTTCTAGTAGCAGAAGATATAGCCTTAAGGCTATATACCTCTTAGAGATACTTCTTAATAGCCTTAAGGGAGGACTACTTATAACGTTAGAAAAAATTAGAAATAACTAAGAAATATTTCTAAATTATACCTATATTATAGTATAGATATATTATAACTATAATAGCTTCCTCTCTAGTAATAATTATATTACCTTTAGTATTAATTATAGTATAATAGAAAAGCTTACTAGCAGTAATAATAACCTAACCTTACTATAAGTTATATTAGTATTAGAAATATTTCTTATTTAGTTTATAAAAACTTATACTATCTATCTTATATATTAGTAGGCTACCTAAGCATTTATCCTAGCTAATATACTATTAGAAAGTATTAGTATTATAATAGTTAGAAGGTATATTAAAGAAACCTTTAAGAAATGTTTTAAAAAAATGTATTAGATAATCTAAATAAAGATAAATATATAAATAGTTTAGAAACATTTCTTAAAAATTACAGTAAGGGTAGTAGTAAGAATGTATTTATAGTAGGAGTAGATAAAGAGGGAGAAGAGAGGTAAATAAAAAATATTCCTACTTATAGAGAGAAAGGGTGCTTAATTAGCTATAGGTATATATAGGGTAGTAAGCAGGTAGATTATCCCTAATTTTCTAATTAGCTTAGAAACGTTTCTATATAATAACTTATAGCTAAAAAAAATATAGTAAAATTATATACATTCTATTAGCTGTATCTAGGCAGGGATAGTCTACTGTCTAGTTAACTAAGTATAGACTAGGAAGCTTAGTACTCCTAGTTTAGCACAGACTAGAAAGCTTAGTACTCCTAGGTTACTAGGGGGGGGGTATTGTAAGTTTATGTGTACACTCAGAGGGGAGGACCGAAAGTTTGGGTTTTGTTTAATCCCTTGGACGTGAGGCATCATCCGGGTGGTAAGTTTAGGCATCTCATCCAGACTCCCTATCCAATGTGATACCTCCATTTCGGGATTGGATTCTGGTTTGCAGAAAGCATCTCGGTTTGCCTTTCTAGTGTACGTGTTGCTGACGGCGGAGAGGAGATGGATGGGTGGATAGGGTGACCGACGCTGATCAATTGTTGAGAAAGCTTCGTCGGACCTCTAGCAACCGGAATGAAATCAAGGCGAGGCGAGACGGTTGCCGACGATGGACGGTGGAAAACCAAGGCACGAGATAGGTCTTGCTTAGTATGATGTCGACGTCGATGTGTGCCCGCATCAGAGGAGACGGTCCACTTCCCTGTGGGTACCTAGATGACAGAAGGTGGGGGGGGGGGGAATGACGGCCAACATCTATACTATGAGTCCTGTACCTTATAGGTTGCGCAGGGCCCGCAAGATCCTCAAGGGCCTGTCTGTGTCTTTCTCGTCTCTCTCTCCTCAGCCATTGCTTTCTGGTTGGCTGGGATGTGGGGGCGAGGGGAGGGGGAGGGGGGAAGGAATGTCATCTGATGTACGGATACCGCTTCCAGTAGGGGCTCAACAAGGAAAGTATACGGATACATGAGTCGCATAAACAGCCTTCGGAGAGGGGAGAGAGTTTCTAAACTACCAACCCAAGGTCCCAAAGTAGGCACCTACCTACCTCAGGTAGCTTGGCACACTTGGGTACCTAGTCGGTTAGCAAGGTAATTTGCTAGAGAAGGAATCCCGCACATACGTACCTAGTAAGCGGTCATGTAATGTGCTTGGATCTTTCGCCAGGACCTTCAAGTCGACCGCACTGTAGTGGGAAAGCGCTGTCAAGAAATGCAGTGCACCTTCCCTCCCGTCGTTGCTTCCTTCTTTCTTCTGGAACGGAATCCCCTACAAGTGGCAAGCAAGCAGGGAGGGCAGCGATAGGCTAGCGCACGACGCCAAGAGCCGTGTGCCATACGGCCAATCACATCAATGCGTCGTGCTTGAGGGTACCTAGGTAGGTAAGGTAGGTAAGGTAGGTACCGGTAGGTAAACATGGTTGCAAGTAATGCGCAGAATGTTGCGTTATCTACCTACACAAGCACACAAGTTGAGGCAGCATGCAGTACTGATATACAGATACATAGAAGCGCATAGGGAGGATAAGACTTCTACAATGTACAGTGCAGAATACCCAACCTAGGTACCCACCTAACCACTACGTGCCTCCCAGGGATCGAACTGGCAGCTCGACGGTTTAGACGAAGCGTTTGCACAGCCACCGTGGCCGCATCCCATCAGCTGGCCAGAAGCATCTCGACCCCAGCCGTTTCACGGTACCATGATTGGATGGCGGGCTCCCTCCTACCTACCTAGATGACGACGACCAGCCCGCTCTCGGCGGCCTTCAGTGGTGCTTGGCGGCGCCGCTGGTCTGCATCTCCACCCCGGCCGCCGGAGTACCTACGTGCTGCGTGCATGTGGCTCGCCGCTACGCGTGTACGAACACTGTCGTCTACACACCTCGTAATCCGTCGCCTCCTCTACGAACACAGCTGTTGTATTAGCGATTGCCACAGCCAGTCTTTGGGGAGAGGGGGCTGTGGCAGTGATGCGTCACGGTTTCGTCCTAGTGCATTAGAGCGTCACGGAGTGTACCCGAACACAGTCCGCAGCAGGCTAGCAGCTCAACAGTGGTTTTTGGTCCTTCCCAGCGGCTTTACAGACGTTTCCTCAGTGTCCTCCTCAGGCACGCGACCGCTGGGGGGCCAGTTCCAGTTGCTGCTGGTGGACGCGGCTTGCCACCGTCCGTCACCTGCTGTGTGCCTTCTGCCACCTGCCCTGTGTTACGCCACCCAATCCCATTCGCGTCGCATACCTAAGGTACTTCCTTCCTTTTGACCTGCTCTTTCCTGCGAAACGTACTTGCAGAGCCTAAGGTAGGTACCTACCTATGTACCTTTACGGTTCTTCGGTACCTAGGTAGGTAGGTAGGTAGGTAGGTAGGTAGGTAGGTACACCGTCGCTTCTTGCCGGTTTCCTGCTTGTCAATCAAGCCGCCCGCCCGCCCTTGCTGGTTGCCAAGCTTCCCCGGGAGCTGCCCTGGTGCACCGCCTTCTCTGTCTCTCTCCCAGTCGCTCTCTGCGTGTATTTGTATGTGTTATGTGACTGGGTGACTGGTTACGAGGTACTGACTCTGCTGACAGAGTTAGCACGCCGACAGCAGAGGGATACAGGGGCACCTCTCTGATGGATCCCCCGCCATCACATCAAATCACCACATGATACAGTACATCTCAACCCGGCATGCAAGTACGAGAACCTAATGTGTCTGTAAAGGTACACACATCCCATCCCATCCCAATCCCATCATCCAATCCCATCATCCAATACAATCATCTAATCCACTTATTCTCTATCCCGTACCCTCACTAACAGTCGCGGCCCCAGCCCGGTACGGAGAACTGCGCCAAGACAAGCAATCGCCCAACGGATACGCTTCGGTCCTCACTTCTTCGGTCCATCCACTCCAAATCCCGTTCGGTCGGAGCTACTTTCGCACCACCGCACCCGCACCCGCACCCGCGCCCGCGCCCGCGTCCCTCCCTGTTTGTATCCTACCTACCTATTCTGCTGGTGGTGGTCGTCGGTCTTGTCTGTCCCTCTGCCTCTAGTGTGTTCGCAGGACACTCGCGTGTAGGACAGGACAGACACTCCTCCCCCCCCTCCCCCCTCCCCTCCCCTCCCCTCCCCTCCCTTGGCATCCATTCCACACGCCAAAAGTATAACTTAACGCCATCTTCCTGCCACACCAAGCGTTTATTCCTCTCTCTTCTTTTCCTTCTTTATCACCACCCCGATCACCCCAAGCTCTTAGCTTGCCCGTTCTCCCACCCCAACCACCTTATCTACAAAAAACGACACTCAGCTGGGCTTTACCAAAAGCACCAACACCCCTCCAGACCCCCGAGCGCATTCTAGCAGTAACCTACCGATATCCGATGGGAGAACCCGCAGCCGTCAGGCATGGTGAACACAACACAGCTGCCGCGGAAGTCAACCCCGAGCAGGACGAACCGCCGTCTATACCGCGGCCCCCGCCCATTCCCAACCCCGTCCCTCAACGGCCTGCCCACACCGTCCCCGTCACGGACTTAGGCCTTCTTTGGCAGACCAACCTTGAAAATGGCCTCTCCAAGGCCGAAGCCTCTGCCCGTCTTGAACGGGACGGGCCTAATCGTATCGAGGGTGCGAAGGGCTTGTCGGTTTGGGAGATTGTCATGAGACAGATCTCCAACAGTCTGACGCTCGTCCTCGTGATCGTCATGATCCTGTCCTTTGCCATCCAAGATTACATTGAAGGAGGTGTCATCACCGCCGTTATCCTTCTCAACATCGTCGTGGGGTGAGTTCTTTCTGCCCCCTCCCCTCTGTTGCATTTGTTTTCCCGTCTTTGCCTTGCAATGCAAAATACATGTCCCCGTGCCTTGCCTCGACTTTCCATACGCCTGTGCCTACGCTTGCAAATCCTGCTCTCTGTCCCCTGGGCGACGCGCCTCTTTGTTGGCCGAGTCGCTGCCGTGGGTGGTTGGTCAGCAGGTGTCCTGTGTTTTGGCCACTGCGCCCGCCTCTGGGTTGGGTGACTGTTGACCGCCAAAGAGACTTGGATCTCTGCAAGGATCTAAGCGGCGTGGCGCACACATCCCCGAGCACCCACACACATTCCCCCCACCCTTATCATCATCTGCATCCTTTCTCGTCATCCACCAACATACTGTCCTCGCAGCACCGTTGTCCCCATGGAAAAATTATCAGAACTCCCAGGCTGACTTCGTCACAGCTTTATCCAGGACTACAATGCCGAACAGACCATCCAGTCTCTGTACGCGCTGTCCGCCCCGACATGCAAGGTCATCCGCGACGGAATCGCGGAGACCATCCAGGCCCAGACCCTCGTCAAGGGTGATCTCGTTATGATCGCCGTTGGAGATGTTGTCCCGGCCGACCTCCGTCTCCTCGAGGGAATTAACCTCTCCATCGACGAGGCCCTTCTTACCGGCGAGTCGCTGCCCATCAGCAAGCACCCCGACGCCATCTTTGACGAAGACGACATTCCCCTCGGGGATCGCATCAATATGGTTTACTCCGCCACCACCGTTACTCGAGGACGCGCTCGCGGTATTGTCACCACCACCGGCATGGAGACCGAGGTCGGCAAGATCGCCATGATGCTCCGCACCACCCGCAAGCGTGATGAGAACGCCTCTCTGCCCGTCCGTGCCCTCATACGCGTCAAGGCTGCCTTCAAGAGCATCCTGGGTCTCGAGGGCACTCCCCTCCAGGTCAAGCTTAGCAAGTTTGCCCTTCTGCTGTTCGGCTTGGCCATTCTCCTTGCCATTATCGTCTTCTCTGTCAGCAAGTTCGACATTGATGACCAAGTTCTCATCTACGGTATCTGCGTCGGCGTTGCCGTCATTCCCGAGTCCCTTATCGCCGTCCTGACCATTACCATGGCCGTCGGCACCAAAGCGATGGCGTCTGGTAACGTCATCGTTCGTAAGCTGTCTTCCCTCGAGGCTGTTGGTGGTGTCACCAACATTTGCTCCGACAAGACCGGCACTCTTACTCAGGGACGCATGATTACCCGAAAGGTCTGGCTGGCCGAAGATACGACCGCCATCATCGAGGGTACCACAGACCCGTACGACCCTACCAGCGGCAAGGTGCGTTGGCCCGGTTCCGCCGCATCGAGCTCGGCCTCTAGTGGAGCGTCGACTCCGACGGCAGGGAAGACCGATGACACTATCCACTCTTCGTCTTTCGGCGCCTTCCTCAAGGCCATTGCTCTCTGCAATAACTCGTCCGTAACCGATGGTAAGACGTCTACCGACACGGAGTCGATGACGACCGCCACCGAGGTTCCTGTTACATGGTCTGCCATCGGCGAGCCCACCGAGATCGCCCTCCAGGTCTTCGCCATGCGCTACGGAAAGGGGAAGAATGACCTCGTCTCGTCTGAAAAGACAAAGATGTTGTACGAGTTTCCCTTTGATTCGTCTTGCAAGCTCATGAGTGTCGTCTACGAGTTCCCTGGAGCACCCCGCCAAGTCTTCACCAAGGGCGCTGTCGAGGTCATGATCTTGCGCTTGGCTGAATCCGAAGAAACAAAGGCAAGGATCGCCGCAAAGGCCGACGATCTCGCCTCTGAGGGCCTCCGAGTCCTTTGCGTCGCCCAAAGATTTCTCGAGGACACGGACAATGCCAGCGAGAGAACCGAGGCGGAGACCAAGCTCCGCTTCCTGGGCCTTGCCGGCTTGTATGACCCTCCCCGTGTCGAGACGCTCGGCGCCGTCAAGCAGTGCAATACTGCTGGAATTTCCGTCCACATGGTTACCGGTGATCACATCAAGACTGCCACTGCCATCGCCCACGAGGTTGGTATCCTCCGCGGCGGCGAGCAGCCCACCGCTGTTATGGCTGCTGGGGTTTTCGACGCCATGTCGGACGATGAGGTCGACGCGCTCGAGGCACTCCCCCTTGTCATTGCTCGATGCAGTCCCATGACCAAGGTCAGGATGCTCGAGGCCATGCACCGTCGCCATGCCTACTGCATCATGACCGGTGACGGTGTCAACGACTCTCCTGCCCTCAAAAAGGCCGACGTTGGTATTGCCATGGGCAAGAGGGGTAGTGACGTTTCCAAGGAGGCAGCGGACATGGTCCTCACCGATGACAACTTTTCCTCCATTGTCACCGCCATCAAGGAGGGTCGTCGTTTGTTTGACAACATTCAGAAGGTATGTCGCGTCCCCGCTACCGCTTTCTCTGACGACCGAAGCTAACCATGGTCCAGTTCCTGCTCCATCTCCTCATTTCCAACATCTCCCAGGTCATCCTTCTCCTCATCGGTCTCTCCTTCAAGGACAGAAGCGGCACCTCGATTTTCCCTCTGTCTCCCCTGGAGATTCTTTGGGTCAATCTCATCACCTCGTCGTTCCTGGCTATTGGTCTGGGTCTCGAGGAGGCACAGCCCGACATCCTCTTGCGTGCACCCCACAGCCTCCGCATCGGCGTCTTCACATTTGACCTGATTCGCGACAAGATGATTTACGGCTTCTTTATGGGCTCGCTGTGTTTGGCCGCGTTCACGTCCGTCGCGTACGGTCCCGGCGCTGGCGATCTCGGCAGCTTCTGCAACGACGGTTGGAACGACACCTGCGGCGTCGTCTTCAGGGCTCGCTCTACCGTTTACGCCACCCTGAGCTTCCTGCTCTTGGTCACTGCCTGGGAGGTCAAGCACTTCCAGCGCAGTCTGTTCAACATGAACCCCGAGTTGTGGACCGGCCCCACCGCCGTGTTCAAGACTATCTCCAAAAACCGCTTCCTCTTCTGGGCTGTCGCTGGCGGCTTCGTCATGACTTTCCCCGTCATCTATCTCCCCGTTGTCAACCGTGCTGTGTTCAAGCACGACATGATTACCTGGGAGTGGGGTATCGTTATTGCCTGCCTGGTTGTCTACATTGCGCTCATTGAATCCTGGAAGGCCGTGAAGCGCCGTCTGGGCCTTGGCTTGAATGCGCGCATTCCGGATCAACAGGTCTAGTCTAGTCGTGCACCTTGGACTACTAGAGATGGGTCTGCTGCAAAGCAGATGGTTCTATGCTGATTCGAGGCAAAAAGAAGAGGAGGAAGGTTATGAGGCGTGTTTTCTCAATGGCGCTTTGGTGTCAATTACTTGGGATTACTTGAGACTGTGACGTGATCCAACATCGGCGAAAGGAAATCATTCAGTTGGGATGAGGCTATTCAACATTAGCCTGGCAGGCTCTCGGGCTTTGGTGGTATTAGCATTCATCACACTCTTTTATAATTATTCAAGTAACCTGGCTTAGGCTGTTGAGTATTTACTCCCGTCATGCCTGGCAATGAAACAGAACTTGCTTTGCTCAGCTTTGCCTACAAATTTTTGAGATCCTCCCATGACCCTTTGATAATGTGCTTGCTATGATAAATGCGATAAACTCTTCAGACACTGGGTTCCTTTTCCTTCTGCTCTTGTCTTTCCCTCTTGACCTGTTCCTTGTATTCAACCCAATCATCGCTCCTGGGAAACGGGATATCCGGCACTTCGACGCCCAGAAACTCACACAGTGGCTTCCACCCGTCTCCGGGGCGAAACTCGAGAAATCTCTTCCCGTCCTTGTTGAGACGGCGCACCTCGTCATGATGTTCCTCGAAATACGCCCGGCCGTTCTTGTCAAAGTCGTCGCCCCAGCACGCAGCGTGGTAGGCGTCGGCCAGGCCCTCCATCGGCGACCTCCGGTCCGGGTCGCGGTGGCGGTGGCGGTGCGCGTGGACGAGGGTGTCCCGCATCGACGCTTCCCACGACGCAAAGGGGCGGGTCGTGTGGATGACGGCGCAGTCCGGGTACGCCGCCGCGAGGGCGGTCGGGAACAGGGAGGCGGGGAAGTCGGAGACGGCGGCGAAGGCGGACAGCAGGGCGTCCCACCGAGCGCGGGGCCAGAGGTCGGCGGGGGCGGAGGACGGAAGGTTGTCGGCGATGGCGGAGACCCAGAGGTCCTGGTGGGCGTTCTTGGAGACCTCGCGCATGTGGTAGACGGGGGAGACGGAGAGGTGGGCGAGGGCGTCGGCGAGAGCTGTGTTGTTAGTTCGGTTTGTGGAACGGGCTGCGATTGGGGGGGGAGGGGGGGGGGGTAAGTACACTGGGTTCCCGTCCGGGGAAGCCCGAGGACGAGGACTTTCATTTCGGGCATGGCGGTGGCTTTTGACGAAGAGATGGTGGTGTGCGACTGGATCTCGACGGTGCCAGTGTTCTTGACACGAGCGAACCCCCTTCTGTCGTCCGTTTTTATGATGATCCTGAGCAGGTACGAAGGGTGAGCCTGAACGGCAACTTTTCACAAGGAGCGACATACCCACAGGTTCCGATGTCCGTGTTGTCCCGTACTTGGGGGTCACGGGGCCTGCCGTGTTAGGAAGCTGGGACCGGAGCGGAACGGGTCGGAATGGGTGAAGGATTCGGGGGTTCGGTGGGGGGGGGTCAGCCGGACAGGTGGGGTCCTCCGCCGTTCCGGAATCGTGCCGGGTATACCCGGGTTCCTGTTCGCGTCTTGGAAAACGGGACACTGGTTTAAGAATGTCATCGTCGGGAGTATGCGGGTTTTCGTCTCCTGAAAGAGACCGATATAACCCGGGTAACGGGTTGTTGTAGCCTGTCAACGTTTCAACCGGGTTGAAAAGTGGAGGGGGCGATGACGGACGGAGCATGTCACTTGAACCTCTGCTGGATTGGACTTTTCGTTGCATGTTTAGGGACCGAAGTCCGTTGGTGTTGGTCACCTCCATCATCGGCAATCGAGCACGTTACCTGCACGTATGGCTAGCCGTCACATTTATGGGCACAGCGAGAAACGTCTGACTGCTTCGCGAACACCTTTTGTTCTGCGCAACCCGGTGCTGGCTGAGGGACTGGTTACCTCGAGCTAATGGGGAGTATGGTCAAGGCCTGTGGAGGCCTGTGAAGAACTTAGGATAAGTCGTGCGCCATTTTTCTCTGTCCTCTAGCCCCAACGTTTACTTGTAGAAACAAAGCATACATGCGGTTTGGAAGATAAACAAGTCCATCAATCATCTTGTGCGGCATCAAAATTCAGTCATAGGCACTACGCGGACCCAGTGAATACGATTGCTTCGTGTAGGTAGACCGTAGACATAGTACTATCTCATTCCTATGACATCGACTTTCAGCGTGTGTTGTACTTGGCTTTTGACTCAAGGCTGTGTGTTGTGAACTTAGCTGGAGAACACGTAAAGAGCATTATCCTGTGGCGACGTTGGTCAGTGACGAGCTCCCCTGGTCATAACCTATAATGTCTGTATCACAGCCTCCGATCAAAAAAGACATGCAATCAAGTTTGGCAATGGCTCGATAATAGCATTCTCTTGCAGTTCATTAGGTGTAACACTTGTTGGCAGGTTCTCCTCCAAGACGAGGCTGGCCGATACACGGGGGTAAGTGATATCTAGAATCTGGAGGGATTGCGTCAACCCCGGAACTTTACAACCGCGTGCACAACAACCAGCGACCCAGGTCACCCCGTAGCGGCAGCCAAGATCTGCATAGGTCTAGAGAGTCCCGTCACCCCGGCTGCGGGACCCGGGCGTGTAACAGGGGTCTCAAGTCGCTCGTCATCATCGGCTAGCAACTCTTCACCACCCGCAAGCAGCGGTTCAAGAAGTGGGCGTCTTTGAAGACCAACGCCGTCCTCAACACCATCGAGATTCATCTTCTGGTTCGTCGCGTTCGGCCTGCTGTGCTCCGCCAACGGCACCTTCTGCACGGGAGCCAGCTGCGCGCTGAGCTGGGTCGTGACGCTCATCGTCACGAAAATGGTTCTGATGTAAGTCCGCCCTCCTCCGTCACCTCGCACCATCACCATTCGATGGTCTTGTCGGCTGTCGGCTGTCCAATATCAGTTTCCTGACGGCTTTTTGTAAAGACACCGGCACTTGTCCATGGACGAATGGCCAGGGCACTTTTCTCTTGCAGGTCACACAGTGAAAAGTATCACGCTTGTCTGCTTATACGGATGTGGATCATGTGATAATATACCGCTCGCGCTGACAAGGAGAATTGGGGACAGAACTGGCACACTATTGCATAGGCTTTGGGCCATCGTTCGATTTTCCAGTGATATAATACCCAAGACACACGCGGTCGCTAGGCGGCTATGTCTGAGGATCATAGTTGAAATCAAAGTTCACCCCTGACCAAAAAGCATCGTCCATCATGAAATCCGTCCCGTCCTGTCCGCCGCCGTTCATGATGGAATCCGCGAGGGCGAACTGCGTGTTGAAGGCGGATTCCGAACCGCCGCTGAAGCCCGGAGAGCCGAGGCCCACCCCGTCCCACGCAAAGCTCTGGTCGACCATGTTCATCAGCGGACACAGGTTCTGCTCGAGGCTCTCCTGTGGCTGCGCCGCGAGGATCTCCGCGCCCTTCCCGGGTGCCGCTGCCGCGTTCCTCCGCTCCTCGTGGAGCAGGGAGTTCGGGATCCTCTCTGGGTACTTTTGGTACAGGTACCTGATGAGGTCGACTCTCATCCTGCAAGCGGGCTTCCACGAGGTGGACAGCTCCTCCAGGATCCCCAGGCACGCCTCGATGTACAAGGTGCAACACGGCCTGCCCGTGTTCGCAAAGTCCGGGTCGGGACTGGCGTACTGGATCAGGACCAGCGTCGCGGTGAGGATGCAGTGCGTGGCCGAGATCGGGCTCCTGCGGAAGCTCCCAAAGACCTGGCGGTACTTTTTCCCGGCGAGGCAGATCCTCTTGGCCGACTCGATGCAAAACTCCTCGGCGCGCTTGGCGGTCTCCGTCTTGGGCGCCACGGGCGCGTCCTTCGGCTTGGTGAGGAACGGCTTGAAGAGGAGGATGCAGCAGGTGTGGTAGGCCATGTGCAGGGTGTAGACCTGCGGCAGGTCGTTGGGTTTGTCGATCCGGAGCTCGGCGGGGAGCTCGTAGAACCACGTCTTCAGCTCTAGGGTGCAGGATTGGAGAAACGATATCCTCTGCGGTCCTTTGTACAGCGGTTTCGGGGCGTACCTTTTGGGCCGATAAGTTAGCCTCGTCGTCTCCAGGGGGAAACTTGCCAACCGACACAAATGACACATGCGGACGTGGACTAGTCGATTACTGACAGAGCAAGCAGGATGTTTTCCAAGATGCGGCAGAGTCCAATCAGTCCACGATGTAGGAGGATCTTCTTGTTGCATCGTGCCAGTGCCATTTCGGTCGTATCGTTGGATCCGCTGCTCATCTGCTCCGGCGTGAGCGGCGAGGGAAGATTCACCGCACCCTGGACGTCCTGTGTGCAGACGGATCAGTGATACTGAACAGTGATACTGAAGGTCACTCATGACGCCTCTGAAACGACGAGTTGACGAGTCGGGGCTCACCAGTAGACCACAGACTCGCCCGGTGTAGATGGCCGCGAGCTTGTCGTCGCAGTACAGCGACCAGTAGACCTGCCGCCGCAGCTCTATCTCTTCGGGCGACATGTGACACGTGCCGGCCAACGAGGCGGCATCGAGGTTCAGCCCCATGTCGAGAGCGAGCCGATTCGCCATTCCCTGGTGCAGCCATCCTGCTGCATCGCAACCGTACGACTTGGTTCCATTAATTAGCATGTTGCATCCTACGGCTCGATTTGTTGTCAGTCTGTAATTATGATGACGTACCACGTAGACGCCAACCAGGATAGACATGGACTGAAGAGTGGTGATGGTCGGGTGCTTCATGTCGTAGTGCAAGAGTACTTCGGCCTTCTGCATGAACAGCTTCCCCGCCGTGTTCTGGTCAGCAGGGTCCGACCGGGTGTCGACCCTGTCGGAGTAGCGGGATCCCAGAGCAAGGATGCAGTTGAGCAGCAGGGGGCTGTAGTAGCGGCCTTGCGTCTTGATGCTTTCTCTGAACAGCCTCTCGTTGACTACCTGGCACCAGGGGCTCTGATACTCAAAGAACAGGTCGATCAGCTCGGTCTGGAGGTCTTGGGGATAGACCTCGGCTTCCAGCGGCAGGATGAAGCGGTTCGTCTCGACAGACTTGTTATGGTCGTCGTTGTTGTCGGGTGGTGTATACTCTACATGATGGTCAACAGCTGGCTCTTACGAAGAAGAAGGGAGAAGATGGCAAGAGGGGAGGGGAAGAAAAAAGAAGGTCAGGCGTACCGCTTTGGAACTCCAAGCGGCCACTCGAGGGTCCGAAGTATCGCATCTCGCCGTCTCGGTCGTAGTTGACGGCTTCATCCAGAGAAAGAGCTCCTTCAAACGTCGCACAAAGATCGTCGAAAGCCGAAGGGCTCAGGCCGGCAGCACTGCCACTTGCCAAGGGGTTGGCGATGGAGGGCAGTTGGGGCAGGGCCCCCGTGGTGGAGAGGTGGGCAACCGACGCCTCGATGTCGATGGCGCGGGACTGGAGCACCGCTTCAAGCAGGTCGATCCTGTTCCTCAGCAGCTGCACATAGGACTTGGAGGCGGGCTTGCGGCCATCCTCCTCACTCCTGTATAGACAGCTGATGGAGCGCTCTGAGCACCGGGCGCAGGCAGGTCGTTGTCCATCACACTGGGTGGTTCCAGGGCGCGTTAACCAGCATTCGTTCACTCACCCTACACCTGTCTCGGGCGGAAGCACTTCCGGATTGGGGGGGGGGGGGGG
>PJEX01000389.1:25497-43199 GCA_005350895.1 Colletotrichum tanaceti | reverse complement strand
AACTTTACAGGTCCCGGGGGGGGGGGGAGCAACACACACACATCCGATTACACAAAGATGAGCATACCGGCCGCAACCACCGCGACGAGGCTCATCAGAGACACGGCGCCCGTGGCCTTCAGCGCGGGCCCGCCGGCGGTGACCACGATGGAAGGGGACGTGGTGGCCGGGCGCGTGGTGGACGGGACGGGTGTCGTCATCGTCGTCGTCGTCGCGGGCGGGTTTGAGGGGGTGACGGGACGGACGCTGGCGGTGGGGTTGGGGGTGGGGACGCTGGGATTGGCGACGGAGACGGAGGGCCGGGTGATCAGCGTGGAAGCGCTCGGGACCCGGACTGAAGACGCGGAGCTGCTGGTCCGGACGACCGTGGTCGTGGGGTTGCGGACGGAGCTGGTCGAGCGGCTCGTCAAGGCGGGGCCCAGCGTGGCGGGGCCCCTCGTGCTGGTGATGGTTGAGCAGGTGCCGTTGAAGTTGCAGCGCGTCAGGGTCGTCACGGGCGGGAGGACGGTGAGGACGGGCGGCAGGGTGATTGTGCGGCAGACCCCGTTGAAGTTGCAGGTCGTCGTCGTGATCGGCGCCGGGAGCGTCACGGGGGGAGGGAGCGTCACGACGGGGGGAGAGACGATGACGGTTGTGCCAGTCGCCAAGGGAGTCGTCGTGATAGGGATCGTCGTGGCAGGTGTCGTCGTGGGGACAGTGACGATGATGGTGCTGTTATTGGGGAGGACGAGGATGGAGGTGGACGAGGTGGGCAGGATGACCGAGTCGGACGTGGTCGTGTTGGGAAAGGTAATCGTGTTGGGGAAAGTCGTGATGGCCGACTCGGTGGCAGAGCTGGTGATATTGGACTCCGAGATGGAGGCGAGGGAAGAGAAAGAGGACGTGAACGAGCTCGAACTTGTGTCTGGGATTGCGATGGTGCTGGTGGTAGTATCACCGGCGGTGGTGGACGGGGTGCTGGTGGAAGTATCATCTGCGGTGGTGGACGAGGTGCTCGTCAAAGTCACATCACCGACGCTTGAGCTGCTGGAACCGGTTTCAACAGAGGTGCTGGACGAAGAGTCAAGGCTGCTGCTGGTGACGGAAGAGACCAAAGTAGTCGTGATATCGGTGGTGGTGACCGCCGTCGAGGTCGGGCTGACGGTGGACGTAGCCGGCAAGTCCGTGGTGGTGGTGGTGGTCGTCTGGCCATTGACGCCGACCAAGATGGCAGCGCCGGCAGCGAGACGGATGAAGGCAGGGGAGACCATTGTTGACGGTTGGTGATGAGAGCGAGAGTGATGTAGCTGGGAAGAAGACTTTTTTTGCTGTATGGTAGTAGAGCCGGAGAAGAGGGAACCCGGAAGAGGCTGGTAGCAAAGGACGAAAGCGAGTGTTGAAGCGAGAGTTAGGAAGTAGGAGGAGGAGGATGGTTGTTGGCTGTTGAGTGGTTGTTTTTGTAGTGATGATGAGAAAACCAGGAGAGATGTAGGCTGGGCTCATGGGGGATTGATATAGCCGTTGCTCACACCGTTGTGTTTCCTCATCTTCAATGGACGACCTCCGTGAACGGTCACGGCCAGTAAGGAAACCGGAAAACCTGCGATAGCATCATCGGCCAGGAACGTCGTAAAGCCTGGGACGCTGGCTGTGCCTGAAAGCGGTGGGCCGATGGCGTGAGGTTGGTGGCACTGGGGCGGACGGTTGGGGCCAACTGGTGATGTATGCGGTAAGAGGAACGGGATATCTGCATTAGCTCATCGTGGCAGAAGAGCGCGCGGCGAATACGGGAGTGCTGATGGTGGATTACGACGAGCTGGGGCTTGCTGCGACTAACGAGTGGTGGCTGATTCCGTCGGATCCGGGCGAGTCGGGGGTTTTTTTTAGAGTGAGACATCGTGCGATAGCACGGATGGGTGGTGGCTCTCTGAGGCACGGCGAAGGTCGGCCGTGACGGAACCGAACTCCGAGGAGAGCATGCGTCGACGGTTGGGGAGAGAGACAACTGACAAGCAGAAGCGCTTCCGTTCTATTCGGGGGGGGGGGTGGGCTTGTTGACTCGGCGCCGAAGGCAGATCTTCATTCCTACTCGCTTTGCTGTGAGGATACCGTTGTCCTCAGCGTTCCAGCGTTCTAGCATTCCAGCTCGACGTCTGAATGCGAGGTAGTGTATATCTCGGCCCGTCCTCTCCTGTTGGTTCCGTGCCAAATGCAAGCAGCATTGCTTGATTGCTCGGTTCAAGATGCCTCGTGTGTTGAACGAGACCAAGACGCCGCCGCTCCGTTCGCTCATCATGGTCTGATTATCGTGGGCGGTGATACTGTAACGGGACTAGAATCCGAATTCCCTAAATAACATCAGCCTTGGGCCACACCCAGTTGTCAGCAGTAACTGACTCTGGAGATGGTCAGTCGAGTCGATACGGGATGGCCATCTAAACATGTTCCGGATCTAGCCGTGAACGGAAGCCGCCGATACCAGACTTTTCCCAGCCATGCCCTCTATCAAGCAAAGGCGTTTCCGGTACTTTCCGGACAGCAGCCTACCTTTACAATGTCTCATGTCTCGTGTGAATGGGAACGGGAATCCGGCTGCGAAACCCGTCCGTAGGAAGCCACATGGTGTGTCGTCAAGACCCTGCCTGGCAAGGATGACATGCGCATCAAGAATTCGCCTTGCGTGCGCGGCAGTGGCTGGTGTGACGGCGGCAGCGTTGATGTTCTTGGATGAGACACGAGGTCGACTAAGACATGGCTCGCGTGGGGGGTTGACGAAGTGGGAGCAGGGTGATCGTGGTGAATAAGTGAGATGGCACGTCTTTGATATGCTTTGGTTGGTCAGATTCTTCAGGGGAAGTCATTCATAATCAACAAGGGTAAATAAATGGCAGTGTAAATAGATGTGAAGAGATATTGATGTGATGAGTGAGCCCGTAGTTCATCTGGACTCCGATCCCTGTTTTGCCCCCATGCAAAACGCCCCGACAAAGAAAACATGTCCAAGCTGGTCTATTCGTACATGGCATGATGTGATGGTCTCTGGTCCTCCCTCCCCTGCTGCACGCCGCTGTTGCCGCCTCCTCCTCTTCCTCGCCGCTGCTGTCGTCATCTTCGTCGAACCAAGGCTTACAGCTTCATGCCCAGCGCCTTGTGCACGCGCATGCTCTGCCGGATGCTAAGGTCGAGCATGATCTCCTCGCTGCCGCCGGGGATCGCGTAGGCGCGCACGTCGCGGTACAGCCTCTCGACCTTGCCGCCCTGGCCGCCGCGCGAGTACGACAGGCCGCCAAAGATCTGCGAGGCCTCACGGGCGCAGAACTCAAAGGTGACGGTGCTCTGGGCCTTGAGACTGGCAATGGCGCCGCCCAGCTTGAGCATGGCCTCGGTCTCGGCCATCTTGTCGCACTGGTAGATGAGGTTCTCGAGCCAGGCGTACGACGCCTCGATCTGGCGGGCCATGTGGGCGAGCTTGAGGCGGATGACGGGGTGCTCGATGAGCTTCTTGCCAAAGGTGCGGCGCTTGTTGGCGTACTTGACCGACTCCTCGTAGCAGACGCGGGAGAATCGGAGGCACTGGATGATGATGCCGATACGCTCGTGGTTGAAGTTGGTCATGATGACTAGAGGTGGGGGGGTTTGTGTGTTAGTGAATGGTGTCTAGTCAATGATTCATCGTCCGCGTCCAAAGCAGACATACCTCTGAAACCCTGGTTCTTCTTGCCGAGCAGGTTCTCGACGGGGACCTTGACATCCTCAAAGGTGATGTAGGTGGTGCCGCTGGACCACACTCCCTGGCAGTCCATGCGTCTCGTGGTGACGCCGGGCCCTCTCTCGATAAGCAGCAGGCTGACGCCGTTCATGCCGGGGCCGCCGGTGCGGACGGCAGTGGTGAAATAGTCGCACCAGATACCGTTGGTGATCCACTTCTTCTCGCCGTTGACGATGAAGTGCTTGCCGTCCTCGCTGAGCTTGGCCTCACACGTCAGATTGGCCACGTCGGAGCCGGCGTCGGGCTCGGTGATGGCCAGGCAGATGCGCTTGTCGCCGTCAAGGATGCCGGGCAGGATACGGTCAACGAGGGCCTTTTGGCCAAACTTGACGAGAGGCGGGCAGCCGATACCGAAGCCGCCAATGACGTTCCAGACGAAACCGCCCGAGGCGGCGCGCGACAGCTCGTCCGTCAGCAGCATCTCGTGGAAGAGGTCCCAGTCCTTGGGGTCGACGGAGGCGACCGTCCTCTTGGTGTACTGGGTCGGGTAGTGAACGCCGAGCAGGCCGGCCAGGTAGCCGCGCTCACCCATCTGCTTGTAGATGGAGGGGTCGACCTCCTTCTTCTCATCCCACTCGCCGACAAAAGGCTCGACGTTGGTCTCGACCCACTCGCGGATCTCGGCGCGGAGGGCAGCGTGCGTCTCGTTGAAGTAGGGGGTGTGGTACTGGACAGCGTGTTAGAGGGGGGGGAGGTTGAGTACGATTAAGCATCATCGAAGGTGATAGACTTACGGCCTGGTACCAGTTGGGGTCGGCATAGGGGACCAGATCGCCAAAGGGGTCCATGGGCTCCGACTCGGTGCTGCTGCTCTCGGGGGCTCTCTTGGGAGCGGCCTTCTTGGGCGCGGGGGCGGCGGCGGGGGCGGGCTCAGCGGCCTTGGGCTTGCTGTCGAGGGAGCCAACAAGCAGCTTGGTCTTGTACTTCTTCAGGATGCCCTCATTGTGGTACTTCCAGAACTGCTTCGAGGCGTCCTTGCCAGCGACACGCTGGAGGATCTTCTTGCCACCTGGGATGGGTCAGAAATGGGACCGAGATGGGAGAGAAGGGGGAGGGGTGTATGGCAAGGCACGCACCAGGGTGGTCATCCTGGAACTTTGTGAGGTCGTAGACGTCGCCGTCGACGATGATGTACAAGTCCTCGGGCTTGTTGTGCGACGCAACGTCGCTGGTGGAGAAGGTCTTGGACATGGTGGGCGAGTGGTCTGTCTCTTTGTCTGTTGATCTGTCCGCTGTTTGCACAATCCGACAGGGAAGGATGGATGGATGGATGGAAGGTAGACACTCGTCGGATGGGTAAACGGACGAGTCGTTGGGATGAAGAGTGAAGAGAGAGTGAGAGTCAAGTGGTGAGACGGGGATGATGGGGGGGTGAGGAGGGGATAAGGAATGTTTAAAAGACGTAAGCCAGGTCTTGTCTTGGTCTGGGCCTGTCAGATGGTCCAGTACAGAGTCACAGAGTGCAGAATACAGGACCGAGTCGCGACGGCCACGGCCACGTCCACGGCCACAGTCGGCAAATGGACAGACCAGGCCAGACAATCACATGCTTGCGGCAAGCTGAGAGAAGGTGAGAGGTGCGGGTGGGTAGGTAGGGAAGCGAAGGGAAATGTACCTCTTCTTGCCTGCAGGCGGGAGCTTGGGTGCGGATGTGAGAAAAGGTACATCTTGGCTGCTGGCTGCTGGCTGCCGGCTGCTGCAGACTCCTGTAGAATACCTAGGTGCCTTAGGTACCCACCTGGTCTGGTAGTGCATCGAGGCCCGAGGAGACCCACTCAAGGGAATTGAGGTATCACTACACTTGAAAACATCTGACACGGTACATTCAAACTTTGGTTGGCGTGGCGGTTATTATTGAAGATCCCCCCGGCCCCCCCGGCCCGAGCTTTCTCCCCCACACTTGGAACGCACGCGGCACCCGCATCACCGACAACGCGCAGAAGAACGAGGAGGAAGAGGGGGCCTGGGGGGGGGGGACTTGGCGGAGGAGGCGGTTGATCGTGTTGGGGAAATCTAGATTCTGAATTTTTGCGATCGGTCCGTTAATTCGGCCGCCAAGCGGTCACCGTCAATTGTCAATTGACACGAAGCGCATTGGCAAGTTGTCTGGATATCTACTCAGTACACCATGTGTCTGTACCAAGGTCGTTGCCGTCGAGGCCTCTCGTCAGCCATTCTCCCGCTACCTACGGATACAGAGATACCTCCTGGGACAGTTGGGTTTTGCACTTGTGCACTAAATCCGTGTCATGTGCCCTCCCGCCTTTGAATGGACGGGTCTCGAGCGGCGCATGTGATCCATGTGATTCCCTCCGCCTCAGCCTCCCCCCCTCCCCGGGCGTCGCATCCCCTTTTCGGCTGATGTCATCGAAAGGGTCTCCCGCGCCCACCCTATCCCCTGTCACCTCTGTCGCTTCTGGTTCGTCAGAACAGCTGGAGTGGATCGTTTACCTCGGCATCTTTCGAGCGGTGACGCGCCAATGGGAAACACGGGGTTGGTCAGGTGGATGGGGGCTTGTTCCCGCCTCAGGCCCAAAGCACGAAGCACCAAGCACCAAGCACCAAGCTCCAGGGCCCTCTGGGTTCCTTGGAGGCCGTGCCACGGCGCTCTCTTCCTTTCACGGTCAAGATCAAGTTCACCGGTGAGAAGCTAGAGTTGAGGGAATATTATATCGTGTGGTGTGGTGCGAGTCAGGCAACATGATTTGAGGCCTTTACGATGTACAAAGCGTAGTGTACGGATAGTGGACTACGGATACTCAGAGCACCCCAGCCTTCCCCAGCATGCGCCGGAGATTGCTCGACCAATGATCACGAACTGCTGTTCGACAAGCAACTCTCCAGATTCTGCTGCCACATTGGCAACGTGGGCTTTTTTTTCCTTCTTTTTTTTTTGTTTCACTAACCGGCAAGCTTGAACCGGGTACCTTGAACCGGCAGCTCGATCTCTTTGTCTGATCATTTAGTCAACCTTTCCTCCGTCCTCCTTCCGTGGACCGGGCAACAGGCGGACCCATCAACACTGTAAACCGCCGTCCATGAACCGGGGCGGCTTCGCCCCGAGGTCGGGTGTTGCAGTAGCAGTAGTAGCTCTGCCGACGCGTCTTGAGTTCTTGAAAGGATTTCTAATTCATGGTAAGAGCAAAAGATCCATCCGTAAACAAATTACCACCCGCAAACATAGCAATGGGTCTGCTTTTTTGACCCCCCAAACGCCGGATTCCACGCCGAAGCATCCATAAACCGAATGCAAATCCCATCGCCCCGGGCTCCACACGTCGTTGTCGTAGTCATCGACAGAGACAGCCTCCCCGAATTCCATGTAAGGGCTGCCTCCAACCACCCCGGCCTCGACCTCAGGCCCCGCGAGGCTTGGCCTTGGCAGCCGCCTTCTCCTTCTTCTCCACCTTGAGCTTCTTCTTCTTCTCCTCGTTCTTGGCGTCCAGCTTGCGCTTGTGCGCCGCCTTCTCCTCCTCCGTCTTGGGGACCGCCTTGAAGAAGGCGTCGAGCCGCACCTGCTGGCTGCTCTTGAGATTCTTCTCCAGTCGCGCACCCGCCCCCCGCACGCGGTCCTCCGAGAAGCCCTTCTCCGTCACAAGGTATTGCACGAGGCCCTCCATGTCGGGCTTCTCCCACTTGAAGTCGCACAGAGGGTCGTCCGCCGGCCGCACGTCGGGGTTGAGGAAGAGCTCGCGGGCGTCCTGGTACGGCCAATCCTCGGGGATCACGTACTTCTGCTTCGGGTCGTTCTTGAACGCCTCGACAAGTGTCTCGAGGTCACCGTGTTCGCGGATGAGCTTGAGAGCCGTCGAAGGGCCGACCTTGGGGATAGGGTCGAGGTAGTCGCAGCCGAGGAGGATACAGAAGTCGACAAACTGTTTTTTGTTGTTTCCCGAAGCGTCAGTGACAAGTTGTGCGTGCAAATGATGAACGACATGCATCGACGGTGATACAAACAGACGTACCTGTTTGCGCTCCATGCCGAGGCCCTCCAGCACCTTGCTGATGTGGACCTCCTGAATGGGCTCCTTGCGCTGCTCGCTGAAGGTCAAGTGGCGCAGCAGGATGGGCGTATCGAACGTGAGGGTGTCCATGTCCTCGCTGGCTGCGGCGTACACCTTACCGGCACGCGCCAGCACGGCGCACTGGGCCTCGGCCTCGGTAGGAGCGACGATGAAGGGGATGCCCATGAGCTTGAGCAGCTTCTGGCAATCGGCGTTGTGCTCGCGCGTGACGCGCACCGTCCGGCGGGAGAATTTCTCAACGTCCTCGGCGGTGCCCGTCTCCTTGGCCTCCTCGAGGCCGTCGGTGGCCTCCTGCTTTCTCTGGAAGCGCTTGGCAAGCTCGCCCGACTTGAGCTTGGGCGGGGCGCCGTCGAAGACGTACAGGGGCTTGATGCCGTTGTCGACCATCCGGAGGGTTCGGTAGAAGAGACCCATGAGGTGTGATGTCGTCTCTCCGCTCTCGTTTGTGAGCTGCTGGCCATCGGATCGAACGGCGATGAGGAAGGAGTAGATGCTCATGGACCTGGGGGGCTCGTTAGCGGGGAGGGGAGAGATAGGTCGTCCTTGTCGGGATTCCTACGCATCCTATTCCATGTCAGCAGCGCATCCACTTGTCAACAGGTAAGAAAAGACCCTAATTGGACTCACAATTGCCACTTTGCGACCAAAGTGCGCCTTGATCTCGCTCTCCTTGATGGCATCGGGGGCCTCCTCCTTAATGATCTGGAAGAGGTGCTTAATACCCATTTTGCGTCGCTGCCTACGGGCGCCAGAGTTGATGAATGAACTTTGATTTGGATTTCGTTATTCGGAGCTGGCAATGAAAACGCGCAAGAGAAAGCTAGAGTAAACTGTTGGGAAGGATTATTTGCTGTCGAGGGCAGCTTGTGAACTTTAGGTAGCTTGGGGGAGCGGAAAGAAAGGGAAAGACCGGGCAGGCACGACGCGTGCTGCACTTCTTTCATGACGCGCCTTTCCCTGGTGGCCCCACCACGCGTTTAATTGACTGACAGTGTTGACAGCTGGAAACGGCCGTCTTAGTTCATCGTGAAAATCATGCGCTGCTCACTGGGCCTGACTGATCCTAATGTCGGCCAAGAGAACAAGTACCCTGGAAAGCAAATTCTGGGTACCATACAAATGGATACACATGAAGGAAACCCCCCAGCGAGAGAAAACAAGTACCCCGGAAGAAATAAGTACCCTAGAAAGATGCGTGCGTGCTGGCCGTCCCCCATAGTAAGTGCTACGCAACGGCATTTTCTTCTATTTCTCTCAAACACTCTTACAACATTAGGCTCATAGACTCTGTGGCAACTCTGTTCATCATTTTCTACACCGTAGCAGAAACACCGCCTCGTGACACGCAGTGCGCAGTGGGATGGTCGCTTATGTGACCGAGGAAACAGAGAACGCTCATCTTGTCCACAGCACGTGCACCCATTGATGTTTAGTGTTATCTGACTCTGAGTACGACTTTATGAGTCAAGCCATTATTATGTCGACGGCTGCTTGACCTCGAACAGTTCTTGAGTTTCCTAGCAGTGCCCATGACAGAAAAGACTGTACTGTTGTTCAACGAGGGGAGTACTCGTCCATAACACGAGATTGCTCGAGGAGGCAGAGCGCCTCGGCCACAGATGGTTGTCGAGGAGCCAAGCAGACTGGCACGGCGGCAGTTGATAGAGTTCGTCGTGTGATTGTCCCAGCTAATCCGCTGCAGTGGCGGCTACACACCCGTCGGTCTGGTTTTGTTGTCCCAGGCGAGAGAGTGTCGGAAACGCGGAAAAGACGTCTGTACGGAATCGGGCAAGATTTGATCGGAGGGATTGGATGTAAACGGTGTGCTGAGGCACAAAGCTTTGATGTCAGACATTGCCGTCGGTTCCAAGGCTGTCACTGTTTCCCAAGCTTGAAGTCTTGTAAGCGTGTGACGGTATGGGATCCTCTCAACGTGTGAGATATTTGGCAAGCCTCGGCGCGTCTGTATCACATGCAACCTTTGTTGTTGACGACTGACCATTATTCGTCGAATGTGCCTTTAGATGCTTTTTCTTTTGCCTCAAAACGGCTTGGTGTAGGCTAAGTTGCCCAAGTCGGGCGACTACAAACCGGTCCAGTTGCTATTACATTGGTATGTATGGGACACGCAGGAGGCTGTAATTACAAGTTGGGCAACTCTGCCCGGCGCTCGTGGATCAGATTATCCATCATACTGTTCATTTTGTCTGCTAAAGCTCAATGAGCGCAGAGGTTTATGAGAACCTGCTCATCCGTGATGGCATACCGGTCCAACTGCGGGAGGCATCCGAAGGGAGATACCTGGCCGTCACAAGAGCCATAGGCGGAGGCCAATATGGATTGCCAGCACAACACTTTCGGGACTGGTTAATTAGTATTTGCGCTGATGAATCGTAAAACCGCCTCTTTGGGGCACGATCCCGAATAACTCTAAGCCAAGGGGCATCGTACTTCTACGAGACAGCTCGGCATTGGTTGATAATTACTCCCATCAAGAGTCGAGACTGGGTTCAGCCGCAGCAACTCCAGGTCACCATGCGCTGGCAATGCATGTCGTCAACGCCAATGCCGGCCATCTCGCTCACGAACTTGTCACGACCCTACCGTGTGGTCGAGTCTGGGCCAGAGTTTTGGAATAATAATAACGCGACAACGTTCTCGATTTCCAAGTTCGTGCACAAGCTAAGAACGGCTTCCCATGCCATGGCAAAGCTCTCCGAACTCAGGGGTCCCGAGCCCGACTACTCCGTGCGGGACGCCGCCGGCCACACCACCCTCATGAGGGCGGCAATGGCCCGTGAAGGCCTCCCCGACATGATCAAGTTCTTCCTCTAGCGGACGCAGGACGTCAACGAGCCGCGAGCGGAGTCTCTTCCACGGGGACACGGCGCTCCTGCTCCTCTGCCGGTCCCTCCAAGCTGACGACGACGACGACGACGACGACTTCCTCGCCTACATGATGTCCCTGCACCTCGATGCCGGGGCCGATACCAATGTGTCCAGATTCCAAGGGAAGACGTGTCTCCTGGAGGCGTGCGAGCGGAACTCGCCGACGATGGCGAGGCTGCTCCTCGGCCTCCGCGCCGGTACCAGGCCGGATAGCGCCAACGTCTGCGGCGGCACGCCCCCTCTTTGAGGCCTTGACAAAGCTCGAGCGAGGCCATGGTTGAGCTGCTCCACGACTATGACGCTGACCCGAGTCTGGAGTTCCCCGTGGCCAAACCAGCAAAACGCCCCTCACGTCCGCCATCGCCGAGCGCGACTTTGGCCCTCTTCCGTCTCCTTCTACGCAGGGTTGACGACGACAACCAGCTGGACGGTCTGGCCTTCGCGCCCATCCACCCGTTGACAGCGCCGGAAGACGTCGGTTGGCTGGCCCTGTCTCCTGGAACGGCCCGACGTCGATCTCGATCCTCCTCTCGAACGGCTGGAAGAAAGACGGCACAAAGCCCATACGTCGGACGCCTCTGTGTTTTTCGATTGTCCACGACAGCTTCAGAGCGGCCAAGATGCTTCTCGTAGCTGGCGCAAGCCCCTGCCGACACCCGGAATCGACCGACGAGACACCGCTCTATATGGCCGTGAAGTTGGCCAGGACTACGAGGAATAGTAAGAGGTGAGTGATTCATGAATCATGACGTCTACCTCTTGTTGGAAAATAAATAAGATTTTTATATAGTTGCTGTGTCTAAAGCATAGCACAAAAGGCTGAACTCAACAACAACAACATCAACAACAGCAGCAGCAATAACGAAAACAACGACGACAACACCGGCAACGTCGACATCGTCGAGCTGTTGCTTCAATACCAATCGCCCATCAACACGTTGAGCCACAAGCCGAACAAGTACGCAAAGTCCCCGCTGATTAACACAATCAATAACACAATCAGACCAAAGACATTGTGAACGCTGTTCTGTTTATGTGGGTTAGAATTGGTCTTAACTAGGCATGCTGATGTGGCTAAGGATCGAGTAATGATCCTGATACCAAAAGGCCACCTTCTCAAGCTGGTCCCTATTTCAACTTCCTTCCATTTCGAGTGATACTAGGCCTCAAACCATCTGTAGGCTGAGGTCGAACTCTGCACTAAGTCGTCTCCGCATGTATGTTTGCATGTCTTCGACCAGATTCACCAGGCTATCGGCCGTCGGGAAATCCCAAGCAGACGTGGCAGTACCCCCTGGTGGTCTCGCCAATGCACAGCTGTTCGATCGTCTTGCAGGGCTGCCTCTGCCCGCAGCGCTTCCTGGCGTTCTTGTCCCTCATGTAGACGCAGCCGCACTTCTCACACTTGACCTCATAGTAAGGGATGTAGCACATCGTTGCGGTTGATTGGTTGTTATTTTTGGGAAAGGGTTTTTTTCTCTTTTTTTGAGAAGATGCTCTTGAAACTGCTTTGTTTGTGGCTTGGTTGGCTTGTTTGGGCTGGGGTAATGCTTTGATGGAGCTTTGTTGGTTTGTGCTGCTTGTGGTTTGGAGTGCTGTGTTGTCTTGTTTGGTGGTGATGAGCTTGATGGTTTAGATACATATTGATTTCAAACAATGCTGCTTTATATATGAGAATTTGTTTCCAAAGACATTGGTGTGATTGTGGGCGTGGGTATCAAGCATCCTTTAATCACAACTGATGAATGGTGATGACTGTGAAAGGGACTACCTGGAGGAGACCATGAATCACGTCAAACTTCATGACAGCAGAGTCGTTTGCTCTCTTCATCTTGATTTAAGAACTCTATATTGAGGGAATTGCATGGTGGAATCACGGTTAGGCAGCGTATATGGTGGTGGACCAGCACTCGATCTAAATCAGCCACGTATTTGAACCCTCAGCTCTGACAGTGATGGAGAAACTGTAACAATAGCATGACAGCTCGCAAGTTGCAAGTGCCTCTTAGGTGATTGCGATCTAGCCTATTGTGCTGTAATTACATGATAGTGAAAGCTTGTCTTCTTAAGTAAGTCAGGTAATTAATTACAAATAACACGTCAAGTAGCTTGTCATATTGCAAGTCGCCTAAAGAGCTCCTGGGATATTCGAGAATCACACACATGGACTAACCTGTGGTTAAGACAGATTTATCTTGGATGCTTAGGGCTGGGTATTTGTCACCAACCTGAGAAGTCCACTTGGAAAAGTACAACTCCCTTAGTATGAGACGGAGCAGTATTGCGTCAGAAGATGGATTAGAGAACCAAATATTGAGTGGATCAAGACTTGGGTGTTTCTAGATCATGCAAGTAATGAGGTCAAGCAGTCGAAGCTCAAAGGGAGAAACCTCGACGCCCAGTAGGGGGCAAAGCCAGGAAACCCCATGAAAGAGTACATGTAAGGGAAGGAAAAAGGGTTGTCTTGTTCGACTGAGAACCCCAGTGATTGGCATCGCTTGCTATTGCTAACCTACCTGTGGAGGCGTAGAAGTTCATTGAATCGTGGCTTGACAGTGATATTGAGACCAGGCCTGCCGAGGTGTTTCATGAGCACAGAACACACTGCATAACGAAATATCACTTCCCTCGAGTAAAATAGAAATGGACTGGTATCCTTTTTTAAAATCCGAAAACAAGCGCCAGGACAGGTAGCAAACTTACCTGATGAAACAACTCCCTTTGACGTCACTGTGATCCCGTTGCCTCATTTTTGAAGCCGAATTTCTTTGTATCCAGATCCTTGACCGAGGTTTTGCAGGCGGGGGTCTCTGATTGTAACGAGAACAAGGGCAGATCGTGCGGCTGTAGTTACTTGGCGATTTTGTGACCCTGATGCCGGATTGGCGGAGTGTGACGGGATATTACCAGACGTTCACAAAGAATTTGCATCATGTTGGACAGCCTTAAAAAGTGATGACGTGCCCTCATCCAGGTGCCCTCTCAACCAAACCCATTTGCCTGTTTTTCTCTTCTGAACACCGCCGCCAACTCCTATTCCAGTCTTTGATTTTACACAGCCCAGACCCTTCATCATACTTACTCTTCATTCTACTTACACTTCCAGTCTATAAACCCAATAAGCAGCCATGGATTTCAACACTTTTGGAGCCCCCACGTCTTACGCCGCTGGTCCGCCTTCCCCCAGTGCCTCATCAAGCCGCTGCTACAACAACACCCCTTCCACTGAAGCCTGCCGCCTGGCGGGTGGTTCCGCCCCGGTCTCCCAACCCGACGGCAGCGGTCATCACGCCCCCAGCAGTAGAGACGGCGACGGTAGGGTAGAGAAAGGCGATGTGCCTGACGTAAAGAGCGATGAGCTCGAAGCTAGTATGGGCCACGATGGTTCCAAGGGCATGTATTACGCCGAACGAGATGACCGGCTGTTGGATGGCTACTTCACCAGACTTGGCAGCAAGATTCAACATGCCAAATACAGAAAGGCTCGCAAGCTGGCGCAGCGTCGCCGTGTATTGCAGGACGGGAAGAGTTAATCAGATAGATATACTTATTGGAGCTGGGCAGAAAAGCCTGCTGGCAAGAAGACGCTGCGACGACTCAGGAGTATCGGGGGGGCTCATGGGAATGCTAAGATATAAATGTTTTCATCAGAGCATTGGCCGGAGGCATTTTCACTTTCTCTCTGGTACTTTTCAAGCGACGACGATCTACAGACTATATTATCCCCCTTCTTGGCGTGGTACTCATCATCATCAATGATAATTAATTCTCAGTGACAGTCTGACAGTCATGCTACCCCCCGCCCCGAACTCTTAGTCTTGCCCTTGACCCCTTCACCTCCATGACTGATTCAACTACGATCCAAGCACATGTACAGCCATGGTGATTACCCGTCCCTCATTCTACGAGCAGCCTCCTTTCCTCACGACCTGCCGTTCAATGTTTCGCTTGTGCAGGGCCTTGACCTCCTCGTCCAAGCCGGGAATCGGGCCTCGCACCACGATGTTCGGCGCGACCGCACGGATGGGAAGCGGGCTGACCTTGGACCTACCGGTCGTTCCCCCCGCCGCCGCGGCGCCGAGCTCGAGCTCGAGCTCGAGCTCCCTCGTCCACGACGCCAACTGCTCGCTCGAGGAGACGTAGACGACGGGGCCCAGGCCGACCCAGGCGTGCGCGGCGGCGCACATGGGGCAGTGCTCGCCCGAGGTGTAGACCGAGGCGGCGGCGCGGTCCGCGGCGCCCAGGTTGCGCTGCGCCCAGCGCGCGAGGGCGAGCTCCGGGTGGAGGGTGGCGTCGCGCCTCCCGTCGCCGGCCTCGCCCGTGTTGACGCGGTTGCGGTCTTCCCGCAGAACGGCGCCGTCGGCGCCGACGAGGACGGAGCCGAAGGGGTCGTCGCCGGCGTCGAGGGCTTCCCTGGCGAGCTCGACGCAGCGGCGGAGGATGTTGGGGTCGGGGTCCGGAGGGGTGGTGGTGGTGGTGGCGGGAGCCATTGTGGAGTCTGTGGAGTTTGACAAAGATGATGAGTGTTTAGAAAAGAATGGCAATATCGAGTTGGTGATGTTTGTGTGTGTGTGTGTGGATCTGGTGTTGTGGGATGAACAAGAGAACAGAGGATGATGTACGAGGTGGTGATGCGGGATAAACTTGGATTCATGACGTAGCGGCGCGCGGAGGAATAATATCCCAGGCAAAGACCCAAACATTGTCTGGTTCAACTCACAACAGCCGCAAATTCTGAGATATTAATGGAATGAGATTTCCTCCAAAATGATGCCGTGATCTCATAGGTGAATGTACCGGACATGTGTAAGTGAGTAGTCCGTCGGCTCAAAGCCTCGGTTGCTGGGCCAAGTTCCCAAGGGCCAAAGTAGGAAAGCAACACGTTCCCATGCTGGTTTTCAAGTCTTGGGCATTGATGGTAGAGTGTTTCAAGTATTTGACCAGATGCTTTGATGAAAAGACCGAGGGCTGTTGGGATATCAACGCATCATCATCATTACTGCATCTAATTATTTTGCATGTCGTATATGCTTTGGCGAGCTCGTTGACCCTTGTCAAGCCCGCACTTTTCCCTCTTCACCACCGATCGAGAACCAGTCCGCAGTTACAAAAGATACCGGTAGTCCGGGGACATGTCGCCCAGCTCCGTCTTTTCGTCCTGCGTCAACACCGACTCGCCGGCCGTCCTGTCGCGCTTCTTGTTGGCCGACCAGCAGGCGAGGGCGTAGGCCGTGCAGGACAGGCCGCTGAGGATGACGAAGGCGATGCTGATGCTGTATCCCGGGATGTACTTGGGGGCGTCCTTCTTCAGGAAGGCAAAGACGGCGATGATGCCGCCGATGTTGCCGAAGCCGACCTGCCAGGCACTCCCGATGGAGCGCCGGTGGTGGCCG
The DNA here is from genome assembly GCA_005350895.1 of Colletotrichum tanaceti. Classification (NCBI taxonomy): domain Eukaryota; kingdom Fungi; phylum Ascomycota; class Sordariomycetes; order Glomerellales; family Glomerellaceae; genus Colletotrichum; species Colletotrichum tanaceti. The sequence continues at coordinate 27,144 of PJEX01000389.1, read as the reverse complement.
CCGAGGTTCATGTTGAACCAGCATACTATTATGGCACGAATGAGTGAGGTGGTTAAGACACATTGTCCAGGAACAGTCGAAAGCACAGGATGGGGATAGGGGCCATAGGATGGGGATAGGGACCATAGGATGGGGATAGGGACCATAGGATAGGGACAGGGACCATAGGATCGGGATATGGAGCACAGGGGGAGACAAACCGATGATGGGCATGGCCGTGTAGCAGCCCGAGGCGACGGCGTAGAGGCCAAAGGTCTGCAGGGGCGTGTTGTCGTGGACGGAGATGAGGATGGCGAAGCCGGCGACGGCGACGCAGACGGCGAGGATGGTGAAGCCGAAGCGGTGGCGGGTCTTGTCCGAGGCGAAGGCGACGGTCATGGAGAAGACGAAGGCGACGACCCAGGGCGGCACGCTGTGCAGCTGCGTCTTGATGCTGCTGTAGCCGTAGGACTGGAAGATGCTCGGGGCGAAGTAGGCGTAGCCGTAGGCCGGGACGATGAGGCCGAAGTACATGAAGCCGCCGAGGACGACCTTGTAGTCCCTGAAGATGCGGCCGGCGTCGCGGGCCGTGATGGGGCGCTCGGCGGCCGCGTTACCCTGGTCGGCGCGCAGGCGGGCCGCGACGAAAATCTTCTCCTCGGGCGTGAGCCACCGGACGTCCTCGGGGAAGTCGGGCAGGCAGAAGAAGAAGACGACGCTCACGACGACGGTCAGCAGGCCTTCCAATATGAATATGAAACTCCAACCCGCGTAGCCGCCGATGCCAGCCATCTTGCCGATGGCGGCGGCGAGGAGACCGCCGAAGGCGCCGGCGAGGGTGGTGCTGTTGAAGAAGAAGGAGTATCGACGCTGGGCCTCGTGGCGGCGGTACCACATGCCTATGAGGTAGAAGGCTGCGGTAGGAGAGATGAACGAAACCAGTCAGTCAATCAGTCCAGTCAAGCCAACTGTTGGAAGGGCTTGCACGTTAACGCGGACGAAAGTGGTGATAACCTCAGATCTCGATTAATAGGTCTGACTGGCTCTGAGGAAGGACAGGGGCTTGGCGGCAGGAGCAGGCCAAGCAGGCAGGTGGGCTGCCCACGAAAGTGGGGCAGCTCACCCAGGTGGAGACAAACACCTGGCCCGCGCCCGCTGCTTAACCCCGAGCCTCCCATTAACCCCGATGGTCCGATTCGCACGAACCAACACCAACTGAAGATGAAAAAAAAAGATTTAGGTTGAAAGAGACGGAAAAACACACCTCCTGGGAACATGCCCGTCTCAAAGACGCCGAGGAAGAAGCGGGTGGTGCACAGGCCGGCGTAGTTCTGCACGAAGCCCTGCAACATGGTGACGAGGCCGAAGCCGAACATGTTGATGCTGAGCCAGACGTGGGGCTTGAACCTCTTGAGCAGGATGTTGGACGGGATCTCGAGCAGGATGTAGGGCACGAAGAAGACGACGAGGGCGTTGTTGTAGAGGGTGCCGTCGAGGCCCAGGTCCTCGGAGAGGCCAAAGACGTTTGCGTTGGCGATGTTGACCCGGTCTGCGGAGCGCGAGGGATCTCGCTGTCAGTACATGTATGTATTTATATAAATAGATAAACATATCCGCGGGTGATTCTTCCTTACAGGCCACACACGTACTCTCCGGGGGGGGGGGGGG